>JAAAKQ030046295.1:0-16470 GCA_010016005.3 Zanna intricata
GTCGGTTCGAATCGGTCTTCATACACTTAACTTCTTTTTTTTTTTTAATTTAACTATATAGATTTATTAATAATTATTAACCTCGGTAAAAATATTTGAATTAAAATGAAAAGTATATATAAATTTTTTTCATAATTTTTTTTTTTTAATGAATTATTATTTATCGTAAAATTGTTTTTACAATCAGAGGTTAATAATTATTAATTAATCAATATATTTAAATTAAAAAAAAGTTACGAAAATTATGTATATGCAGCCGGATTTGAATCGATATTCCTTCCTTTTGTTAAGTTCCCAATTTAAGAACCAAATTTCATTAATTAAAAAATTTCATATGCTATAATTCTGGAACCAATGAAAATAAGTACCACTTATGATATATCGTTTTAAAGCTCTCAATAAAGTTATTATTACTGTATTTAAGAAAAATAAAAAAAAAAATTTGGATTTTGGGCTTTTTTGGACTTTTGGTAAAATCGATTGTAGTCATGAGGGAGGTGCGCAACTAGATGTTACAACAGTATTAAATCAAAATTTCAACATTCTACGGCTGATCGTTTTTTAGTTATGAGAGAGATACATACAGACACCATGCCGAAACTAGTCAAAGAGATGGTCAAAATTTATATTTCCGTTGAAATCTGAAAACCAAAATTTTTCGCGATTACAATTTAACTTTTCTAGGAAACACTTTTTAAAATGTCGAAAGAAGCTGTTAACTTTTTTGATAAAATTGTTTTGATTTTATTTTTAATATTTTTTTTATATTTTTTTGGTTTACAAAAAGCAGAATTGTAAAAGTAGCTAAAATTCTGATTTCTAAAACATTCATTATCATCAAGAATATAAATTTAGGATCAAGGATTGAATTTATACAAAAATAAAAATAAAAACGTAAGTAAAATTGAAAAATTAAAAAGCAATACAATCTCACTGCGATCAAAACATTATTACTATTATGATTATTTTTAATCACCAGCTGAGATTGCACTTTAATGACAATTTTGAAGAAAAATTTGAAACCGAATCTGTGTTCATCCTCTTGCGCTCAGTATCCTGTAATTTTATTACTGGGTAGCATTTCATTTAAAAATAAAAAAGCGATATGATATTAAGGAAATATAATTTGAAAATATTTTCAAATAAAAGAGTTACTGTATTTTAACTTTTAACCGATTCCCTTCCCGGTAAATAAATGGAACTTGTAATTTTAAGATTGGCAGTAACCTACGTGATTCTTAAAAATTCATTTGGAACTAACAAATAAAATTTAAACGTAACTATTTAAAAATAGATATTAAGTTACACCTACTTGTTGTTCGTTGATACGTACACAACCGGTCTTTAGAAGATGGCGCCGTGCTTAAATAGATCAGGAAACGCCATTGTTGCTCAGATTTAATACGCCGCGCCTGGTGGTAACAACCAAAGAATATTACTGGAAAGATTGTTAAACTTTTGATACAGTAAAGTCTTTTGGATTCAACATTTCTTTATATTTATAAATTAAAAATGTAAGTAGCTGGGGAAAAAAAATTATCAAAAATATTTTGTTATGACAACGTTAATACCGGTACCCAAATAAAATTTAAGGTTATTATTATTTTTTTTTACGTGTGGACTCTGTTATAACATCAACATGATTAATAAATGTTCAATATAGATTCAAATTTATAAAAAAAAATTAAATTAAATTTTAAATTAACTAAATTAATTTTTAAAAGATTAAATTATATTATTTTTATGCAATAAAAATGTTATTTTATCTTTTCCGACATTAATTAAATGATTAACTCCCTGCTGACGGTTGATTAGCACTTGTATGAGTTAACCTCGCGATCGGGAATTGGTTTTCTACCGAGGTATTTTCTGAATGTATTACGACAATAAAAAAGGCAGTATTTTATAGAGTTTGAAGTTCGAACTTGTATGTTATGTAATAGTAAAAAGTTAAACTTGATTTATTGGTCATATTATGCGTATCGCTTTTTATAGAAATAAACTCGTGGATATGAGTAATACTGTATTAGATTCTTAGTAATGCATTACAACATACTGACTTATCTACTACGTAAAATCTAATGTAAATATTTTATGTAATGTAATCCATTAGAAATAAGCGTAACGTTCTCCACCCACATATATGGTTCACTTCCTGGCTTTACGTTTTGTTTGTGATGTTATTTTAAATCGTTAACTGCTATTTGTTTACAATTACAGTGAGACTATTTATTTATATTCGTTTTTCTTGGTATGTAGTTTTTCTTTTATTCTTTTTATATTTTATTTTTATCAAATAGTTTCGTCTATTGTATATACTGTTTGTATTTTAATATTTTATGGTAACTGAAAGGTTTTTGAATGATTCTTAATATTGTTTATTTTTTTCTGTTGAGATAATTTTGAATTGCATAAAGAGTGTAACATCATAAAAAATAAAATAGTGAACACAACACCACCTTTGTAGTGTAAGTTCTAGTTCTGAAAAGCATTTTCTATCATAAAATCACATATTTCGATTTTTACTTTTTGTGTCCTGTGTCTTATTTGTGCAATTATAGATTTATGGGGTGATAACAAGATAAGTTTTCTTTGTTTGATGGCATGAATACGCTATGATTTTGGAAAAAAAATTGTTAAATATACTTATTTTTAGAAAGTAAATTAAGCATTTTATTTTTTTAACTTTCCAGAAATTTTTCTGTTAAATTTTGTATTTTGATAATAAAATGTTATATTGAAAAATTAACAATATTTATAAGTTTGTTGATTTGACAGTTTACAACTTTTCCTATTTTATATCCAACCTTTTTTTCAGATTTGTTTCTTATTTTATTTAATAAACTAAATATATTCATGCATATTTATATTTGAAACAAAAAATTATTAAATATTTTCTCTTTTAAGATTATTACAACAGTTGGGGGTTATAATTGTATTAATTTGGTAGAGTTATAATAACATGTTATGATAGTCCAGGATGATATTTTTGTTACAGGAATTTTTTATCCTATAAAAAAAAAATTATACAAAAGAAGGATATTATTATTCTTTTTACAAGTGCAAACTTGAAAAGTTTCTATAAACATTTAATAAGAGCATATGTTTGTAATGTTAGATTATATCAGAAATAATATCGTTATAAAATGCATAATGATAAAATATTTTATTAATTATACAGAGATTTTTAATTTATTTATTTTTAGGTTTGGGGCTCTCCTTTCTCATTTTCTATCATAATTCTTGATTCTTCCAGTATTGACTTCCAGAATTTCTGGCTATTATGTTTTTTGTTTTAAATGTAGTTCCTTATTTTCTTACTAGTACTAATATTTCTATTTTAATTATTTAAGAGTATTTGCTATAATTTCTGAACGGAGTACTAATAATAGTTTAGATGTTAATAATTAATATAAAATTTCAAAAAATTAAAATTCTTTATTAGATTTATTATTATGTTGCGTAGGACTTAGTAACATAGCAAGATAATTAATCGGAAGTAAACTAATCTGAATTTAATTAAATAAGAGTTTAGTATTAATATATTTTTTAATATTAATGTTATTAAAAAAAAGTATTACTAAATGATATTAAAAAAGAAAATTTTATTAATTCCACCGATCAATATTTAAAAATGATTAGTTTGAAAATTATTATCTTGTTAACTTTTATAGTACTTCAAAATACATCAAATCATTTTAGATTACCTCAATGTTCACTTTTTAGTTGAAAAATAAAGTATGAATTTGCAGTGAAGTGTTTATTGTGTGCTAAGAGGGAGAGATATTTTGGGTTAGAATTCTTTGTCAGTCGTAACATTTTTAATATTACAAAAATTAATTTATTATTTAAATTTTGAGTAGTACCTGAGGTTAATAGAATGAAAAATTAAAAAAAAGGAAGTATTTCATCTTGAGAAGGGTGCTTGTATATTTAGAAAATATTAAGAGTAATAATCTTGACTTGCTTTCTAAATATTAAGAGTAATTACTTGCTTCATATGGAATTGTAATTCTATATGGTCTTTTGGAAACTGATCTGGTATCTTCAAAATTGTATTACAAGTAGACTTCTCTTAACAAGCCACAATTGTAATAACAAGCGCCATCGTAAATACTTGTCTAATTAGTTACCTATTAGTTAACCTATTTAGTATTGGTAATTAGGTATTCTGCTGTTTTTTTAGTTTTCTTACTTTTATTTTTCATTACAAGCTGATGACCATTTTGTGATGTAAAATTTGTTTTTGTTTTTAACATCCATATGTGTGTGCGTTTGTGCCAGTGTGTATGTGTGTGCGCATGCACATGTGAGATTTACAAATATTGATTCTGTTATTGTGTCTTAAGGTATGTGTATTTTCTTTTCACTTGTGGATTGAAGCAATTTGTTTGTCCATCTATATACTTAAACCTATATATTTTTATGTTTAAATTAGATTTTTTATGATCATCGTAGCATGGGAATGATGTGCACCATAAGAAAGTCAATCCTTTTACATATGTCATATTTTGATTGATCCTTTTTTTTATGTGTTTTTTCTGGCTGAGTAGTGACTTGTCTTATGAATCATAGTATGGAAAAGTTTGACTTTGGACTTCTGTTTAAACTGTGTTGAATGATAATTTTTTTTTTGTTGACATTTTAATTTAATTTTATAACAAATAATTTTCCAGATCTTATAGCAACTGTCTGTTGTTTTTTGTAGTTAGTAATTCATAAAGAATAACATTTTCCTCAACTAATTAGTTGAAATATTTTAATATGGTGGTGTTATTTTCTTTTGTTTCATCCAGGTCTGAAAAGTATTACTTTTTTATATTAATATTTTGTTTTTATTATCAACTAAAATCAACTACAATGGCTTCACCAGTAGATTCATCTCAACCCAAAGTTCCAGATGAATCAGAATATGACTGGGAAAATTTCAAAGTAAGTTAATTTTTTCTGTTTTTTCTTTTTTCTTTAGTGTTTTGGCAGATGAATGACAAGGCCTTATTGCATTTCTTAATAGTTTAGAATAAATGAAAAATATTGAACAGTAAAGTATCTCTTCTATATATTTTGCAATCTTTACATGCTTATAATCAGTAAATTCATATCTGATTTATTTTAGATTATCCTGTGGTACTCATTTATAAATCATGGGATTTCTTTGTATACATACTCTTAATGTGCATTAACAGCTTTTGATTTAATCGTGTTGTATTTTTTTATAATGAAGCAGTTCAAGTAAATGTTAACAAAAAGGACTTGTTAAAGATCTTACAAAACTTTGTAACTCTGGATAGTTAACTGGGTTAACTGATAGTCAAGATGCGAGTTGGTTGCACATTTGAGTTTTGTATCACAGGGTTTAATGAGCGTATCATTTATTTATGTATGAAACTGGTATGTAAATATAATTTTTATCTTATAAAAGGATAAAGAAATGCATGATTTTTATTCAAGGTATAATAGACAATATTCAACTTGAAAAGCATAACTTAAATTTATTTCTCAAGTCTCCTATCTTATCACCATGGTTGGAGGCCAAATTAGTGTTATAGATATATAAATATAATTTAAAAGATATATATATATATATATATATATATCTATATATTTTTTTTCATTTTATTCTTGATGTATTATTTTACTCATAAAATTATGTTATTTTTTTTAATAGTAAAAGTACATTTACAAAAACCACATATTTAACATACATGAAATTGTACGTTCAGGAGAACTTTTTGGAGCTATTTTTTTTATTATATGACTCTCATCAGTGGAGCTTAATTGCTCGTAATGATATTCTGGTAAGCTTGAATTCAATATGTTGAATTGTCACATCCAACTTTTTAAATTAAATAAGATGTTAGTATTTCATTTAAGGTATTATATTTGGTGGCAGTGGGGGTTAGAAGGAATACTTCAGAAAAAAGAAAATTTGTCAAAAAACCTTTTTTTTAAATTTTACAACAAATGAAAAAATTTTTTAGGATGATCTTTTTTTTTTTTTTTTTTTTTTTTTTTTTTTTTTTTTAAGTAGTTCAAGTGAATGTTAACAAAAGGGCCTTGTTAAAGATCTTTCAAAACTTTGTAACTTGGATAGTTAACTAGGAAATTGTGTTTTGATGGGGGAAAATATTAACAGGCAAAATCTGTATAATAATATTAACGGGCAAATAACTGAGAAACTGGTTTCTCTCCACTGTATTTCTTGTAAACTTTTTTATAATTAAAAATGTATTTTTAGACTTTTTAATTTGGGCTGTGCTTTATTTGGTACAACTTCCTCTGTTTTAATTTAAATAAAAATAAGAAATATTATAAAATAAAAGTGCCAATTTTAGAAACTTAACAATATCCACACTAATGGTGAAAAACAAATTTTTTTCAATCTTTTAGTTGATCTTTGAAGTTTGTACAATGAGTAAGGATTAGTAATTGTTTTTAATGTGATGCTTACTTCAAAAAGCCAATTTAAAGAAGATTTGACAAAGTAATATTTCTTTTCTTTTGACATAGTTTTCTTTTAATTTGGTTCTATCTTTTTGTAATGTATTTTATATTCTTTTCTTTTTTGATAAGCTATTTATCAATTTTTAAAATAAGGTAAAGTAAGTGTAATAAAAAAAAAGAAAGTAACTTAATAAGTTAAAGCAATTAATAAGTGTAGCAGAAATTTTATTATTTTATGACCTCTTTAAGTAATTGACAAGTTTGGTAGTTTTCAGTTAAATTAAAATTTTGGTTTTAAATAATCTTTTCTTAATTGTTTCATTGTTCATTCTGAACTTTATATGATGGTCATAAATTACATTACAGTCATATTATCTGATCTCCATTGCAGAGTGGTAGTGCCCCTTGCCTTCTGAAAGTTTACAGCTTTGAATACCTATCTAGGTTGTCATTTTTTCACACAGTGTAATAATTTTTATCATTAGAAAAAGGATTGTGAGGTAGCGGGCATAGATCTGTTTGTAATGAGCAAAGGTCTGTAGTTACCAGAGAATAAAGAAATACATAGGACCTAAGTAGCAAGAATTATAAAGTTATTATCTTTGTTACTGTTTCATTGTTTAATGTTAATAATTCATTAAAAATCCATTACATTAATAAATAAAGAATGTTTTTTCCAATTCTCTCTCGCTATTCATTTCTCTCAACAAATTAATATACAAATATTATTATTAGTATTTATTAATTATTAATACAAAATTAATTAATTTATGTATATGAATTAATATTATATTAATATTGATGTACAAAGGTCAATAATTTGTATTTTGGTTGAAGAAATATCCCATCAGCCTGTGGAAAAATTTTCTAAATCGGTTCATTAATACTAGTTATTTAAAGCTTGAACGATAGTGGCACAAACTGAATATGATTTTATTTTACTGAATTGTCTTTGAATATGTAAAAAATTTCCCTTTTCTTAATTCATGTAATTGATGAATGCATACTGTTAATAAAAATTGAATTAAACTGATTGGAAGGTAACGTTATTAATTTTATTGAAAAAATAAATTTGTAAATATTTCTATAAATCAATAAAACCTATTTATCAAACAAAATTTAATTTTTTTTTTCTTTAGTTAAAATAGATCTACATGATTTTGCCAAAATGTAATATATAAAAAATATTATAAAAAAATTTTTTTTTTAGTCTGTTTTTCTTGATTAAACATTTTAAATTTCCAAAATTCATTCAATGGTGTTGATATGTAAAAATACCATTTCCTGAGAGAATTATATAGTTAATATAATATTTGATTCAATCCAAGCATTAACAAGCTATTTATTTTACAAATAATGAATTACAGTTAAACAACAAAATACTTACATTATTCTAACACATACAAAGATACCAGAATAATCAGACTACCATTAACAAACTTATCAATTTTTTGAAAATGTTTTTTATGTTTGGTGTAGTAGTAGTAGTAGTGCCACTTTCGAAGTGCTTATAATTGAAAAGGAAAAGTAATGCACAGAAATGAAATCATGTTTATAAGGAATTTAAACATTAATTATTTTTTCTTTTGTAAATGTTGATTATTCTTATTTTATTTCAGAAAAAATTTGGTAGAAATTATGGATCAGAAGAAGAAGAAATGAAACGTCAAGCAATTTTTAATGAAAACGTGGCTAAAATAAAAGAACACAATGATATGTTTATGAAAGGAAAAACTACCTACACACAGGGGGTTAATGATTTTACTGATAAGGTTAGTATTTAATAATTATATCCTACTTTATTCAGGCTAATGTGAGAAGAATTCCCTATGAACAGAGAAGTTAAGTAAGAGAGGACAATATAAGTTATTGGGGACATTTATTAAAATTATCTGTTGCTGGCATTCTTATGCAGTTTTGTATTACATCTTAAATCAATTGTGTATCTAAAATTAACATAAAAAAAAAATTTCTCTAGGAGGTCTGAGAAAACAGGATAAAATTATTGCAAAATTTGTTTACAAACTGAATATTTTAGCTTTTGAGTTGTTATATCAATTTGGTTGTATCTGCATGTATTATGTTACAAACATGCAAAGGATGTACTACAACATAAGGATATGTTGTGCAACAGTGATTTAAATTCTCTGTGAGGAAGTTCACTTACTATTTTGTATTGGTATAAGAACAAACCTTTGAAAAGCAAATAAGATTCCTAGATTCAGTAATAAGGTTTTTAAAATAAAATTTGTTGTGAAAATTGTCAATACTGAATGATTGCTAGACTTCATATAGTTAAGATATAAAGTTTTTGCCTTGTCTTCATATATTTAATTTTTTTACGAATAATTTTTCAGATTATTGTAAATTAAATATTTTAAATTTTTTTAGATTTATTTCACATTTAAAATTATTTTATTGTCTAAAAAATTATTTTAAAATTACAGTTTTCAGACTATGTTGTTGCCACTTTTATACTTTGACCACCAATAAAGTTGTTTACCGATTGGTTAGGAAAAGGAGTAGAACAATTACTGTTACTTCTATTCTTACATTACCATTTTTAAAAAAATATTCTGTAATTCCCTAATCGAAAATCTTGTTCATCTTTCCATTCCACCTTGCTAATCCTACTAAATCCAAATTTAACCTCTTTTTTTTTCTTTCTTTAAATTATTAAGTCAACCAATTTTATTTTAATTTTTATTGTTCCATGCTTTGATTTGAAGAAAATCCTTAATTCCTAAATTATCTGATTATCTCTTAAGTTCTCCCTCACTGCCTGGATTCTGAGTAGGAGACTATTTTACTTCAGGACTATTTTACACAATTGAAACAATCATATTGGTTCAAAACAAAAAAAAGGAAAAAAGGAATTAGAAAAAGCATTTCCTTATAAATTTATATTAAATATTTTTGGGGCATTAGAATCCAAAAGATTACTGAAAGGGCTGTGCTCTCCCATTCAGGAATTATTTCTTTTCTTGTACCTCTACATATATTAATTTATTGTGGCTACCTGCTTCTCAAAGGAATAAATGGTGACAGTATTAGCCACCTGGTGGGGCTAATACTTGTCTGTGGTATAATATCCTTAAAAAAAAAAGAAGTCTAATATTTTTTAGATGTTTCATTCCTTTTTAGGCAGTACCCGCACCTTTCTCAGCCACTGCTACTCCTTGACTATAAATGCTTATTTGTGTTGCCTCTTATTTAAAGCTCTAACCATCATATTAAAGGCTTTTCCTTTATTTGCAGCTTGGTAATTTATTTGTGTTCTCTGCAGTTAGGTTCCCGGTACATAGGACAGGGAGTGTTTTACTCCATGTATAAAGAAAAAGAAAGCCCCATCATTTCCTGTTAGGGGAAGGGTAAAGCATGAATTAAAGTAGCATTTCCAAAAAAAAAAGTGATTATAAAATAAACAGTAGAAGTAGTTGAAGTCCATATTAATGTTAGAAATAATAAATAGATGAAATAACAGTAAGTTAAGTATGAAAATGCTAAATAGATAAATAAGGTAAAAACAGATAACAGTCCATATGTTAATAGAAATTAATTGAGCTGCATTATTTGTATGTTGTAAATGGTGATAGAGAAAATTCAATATTTTTTGTTAATTTTCTCATTTATATGAGTATTACTGTTTCTATCTATGACAATCTTTTAATTTATTTTAAATAAATAGACAGAAACATATTTGAAAAGATTAAAAAATTTATTAAAATTGTTCTGAAGGCATAATAACCAATCAAAAATATTTCATCCTACCATGAGAATTTATCCAATTGTAAATTTAGAAACCAAACATCTTAAAAGTAATATTTTATATTTACCATAAATAGAAATACTTAAAAGTATTAGAAGTGTTTATTTTACCTGTGAAGCAGAATGCAATAGATTTATATATATTTTAAGTTAGTTACGGGCTGTTTAATGAATAATTTTTTGAACTGAGAATGTAGAATTTTCTAGTCCTAAATAATTATTTGGATATGAATACATTAAATCATTTGGAGAGAATAAGAATCAGTAGTTAATTATTGATATTTTGAGGGAGGTTATTATTAAACAGTATGAGCATATTACATTTTCATTTACCTGGATTTTTATATATGTATCATAGAATAATTTAGTTTGTGAAGTATGACATTGTAAGCAGTTGCCACTGAATTTTTATAGGAATGAGATGTGGAACTAAATTTTTTAAGCTTTATTGAAAATGAAAAAAAAAAAAAAAAAAATCAAGAATATTTTTTTGTGTCTATATAATTCCATAAAACTGTAATGGTTTCGGCAGAAGATATCTTTTTCAAAAAACCATGCTGAAAGGTTTCTTGTGTAATGCTGTTAAAAAATTTTTTAAATTAGTTTTCCCTGTCCTTTTACTTTTGTGATAATTATTTGGTGATTGTCCATAATCATTTAATTCACCTTTCAACATTGTCATTGGATGTTGATGTGCTGGTACGCCCAGGCCACTCATCATCTTCATGGCCTTCTTGGAAATATTTGTACCGCTTATAAATGCTTGTTTTATTCATATAAGAATCGCCAAAAATAACATTCAACATTTCCAAAGCTGTTCTTTATTTCATTCCTAAAGCAAAATTTAATAAAAATTCTTTGTTCCATTTTTTCCCCGCAAGTTAAAAATCACTGACCATACCAAAACCTTTTCAACAGCCAACAGTAAACTTAAGCTTCCAGTATGGCTACCAATGTGTATTAGGTATGGTACCAAACATATGTTATAGACGAATGTACTAACACAAAAAAGTGTTAAATTTAATAATTCTGCAGATATTTTTTATCAAACTTCATATACAATGGGTTGTCTCATTTTTACATGAGATAACTTTGCTATGCTTTGGTATTAGCTAATGAAATATCACTAGAACCTCTTTGAACAGTCTGCAGAAACTTATTTCAAGAATTATTTACTAAATGTATTTTTAAAAAAATATTTTCCTAAATAAATTAGTTCTAAGCTGAAGCCATTAAACTTAAAAGTGTAATTATGTATTGACAAAAATTGATAACTGATTAGCATGTGCTTAATTTTCAATTCTCTCTTTCTCTGAATGACTCGCTCTATGCTGATTGAGATACTTGTCTCATACTGACTTCTTTTAGTTTTATTTAAATCTTAGATGGCATGACCCCCCCCCCCCATTAAATTCAATTGATTTTTTTTTATTTTGTTGCAGTTTTTAGACTTGCTCTTGAAGTTTTATCAGAATTAATCTTTGACCTAATTTTATTCCATATTTTGCTTCCAGTCTTTATCTTAATTTCATTATAAACAGATTACCAGTATCCATGTCTGCTCTTAGATACATTTAAAATTAATTTTTTTTCTGGGCATTATGCATTATGTGGCAATATGCAACAAGGTTTTTTTTTCTTTTGTTTAACCTCTGGAACCACAGTTAGGTATATCTTCAGAGGATGAGATGAATGAATTTTAGTGTGTGTGAAAAATGCTATGCCTGACCAGGATTCGAACCTGGGACCTCCAGATGAAAGGCCAAGATGCTACCACTCATGCCACGGAGGCTGGCATGCAACAAGCTTATATTACACATTACCTCACAAATCTGTATTTTCTTTTGTGATTTCTAAAAGATTTCTATTCTTGCTAATTAACATTTCATTTAGTTTTGAAAGATTACATTCTTTTGACAAACTAAATTTCCCAAGTATTTTTCTTTCTTCCCTTTTAGGACAATCCACATTATTATATATGAATAATAAGCATATCTTGATTATTTTGTTTGTTTATTTATTCTAAGGGTAGGTTTTTCATTATGTTTACATACTTATTTTGGTTTAATAATCCTGTAGTTACCTGACAAAATATCTTCCCATCATTATTTTATTAATTTCCCATACATTTATGTTATACAAATTCAAATTCAATTTTCTATTGTCTAATTTCCTGCTCTTATCTAATGATGTCTGAAGGAGGTCAAATATCTTTTGTATTGTGATTATCTCTTGAGTACACCTTGAGATCTAATTGTGTGACCCAGTTTTAGAGAGGATGCCTTCATATACTACTAAATGAAAGATTGATGAAGGAAATATTTACTCACAATTATAGCTGTGGTTTTCAACTGCTTTCCCTCACAAAGTATTCAAAGCCTAGCATTAGCAAAGCTTAATGTTCCTGTTGATCAATCTACCTTTAATTAGCTGACAAATGTATTTTGGAAAGACTGCTATTCCCTTTCAGGAATCATTACCCTTTCATCATATTTTTTTGTTATGATGGTAACATTTGTGATGCAATGTCTGTTTCTCATTCTTTGTACTGATTATAACACATTTTTTCAAACAGAAAGGTGTGTATATTGATTTATTGTATTACACCATCTCTCTCACTCTTTCTTATGACAATGATTAAATTTAAGTTCATGAGGCACTATTCAAGAGTTTCTTTCTTTAAGAGTAATGATGTTTATAATACAACCTGTCCTTGTGAATGAAGTGAAGACGTTCTTTGTAGGGCTAAATATTATGTGTGTTTTGGTAGATTCAGAAATCTGATACAAAATTACATACAGCACAAGTCAAAAGTATGGAAAAACCCCTCAACATCCCTTCCAGATAGAATACTGTACTTTCAGGATAATGATCAGTCAACTAATACCTTTTGATGAGAAATAGAATTTCAACTCCCTTCCTGAGGTGGTGATGGTCAAGGGATTGTAATTCAAATATTGTAAATGGTAAACTAGCCTTTGTGTGATAATCATTTTAAAGGTCTCTTTAAGGCAAGAAAAATTATATAAATAAAAAGTTGGTATGATGTCTATACGAAAAATTGTGGCAGGATAAAAAAATTGGATTTTGAAAGTTTCTAAATTTATGAGTTCAGATTAAATAAAAAGAAGTTAAATTTAATTAAATTGCTACCTGTTATCATTTGCTATCAACATGTCACATACTGAACAGGAGAGGGTCACACTTAAAATGATGAGAGGCTTTGGTGATAGTTGAGTCGTATAAGTTTGAGAATTTGTGAATTGTTTAATGCAGCATTTGATAATTGTAACCATATTTCAAAAGTTACAGTGTCAAAAATCAACAAATGATTTGAAGAAACATAGAGCATTAATAATAGGGAAGAATTAAGGTTGCCTAAATCTGCTACTAATAATAAAAAATCATTAGAGATTATGCCAGAATTTATTGAGAATGAGAATTCTGATTCCTTGGCTCAAACAGTAGCACGAGAACATAACATTAGCCAAAGTTCAGTGATTCAAACATTAAAAAGTGAAAATTCATCTGGTCCAAGAACTTACTATTACAATTGAAGGCGAGTTCTGTGAAATTATGATGAACAGTATTTGTGCAGATCCTAATTTATTAAATAGTATAGTTTTTAGTGATGAGGCCACATTTTTTTTTAAATGGTATGTAAATTGACATTATTGTCAATTTTTTTTTAATCTTCAGTCATTTGACTGTTTGATGCAGCTCTCCAAGATTCCCTATCTAGTGTCAGTCATTTCATTTCGGTATACCTCCTACATCCTATATCCCTAACAATTTGTTTTATATATTCCAAATGTTGCCTGCCTGCACAATTTTTCCCATCTACCTGTCCCTCTAATATCAAAGCGAATATTCCAAGATGCCTTAATAAGTGGCCTATAAGTCTGTCTCTTCTTTTTACTATATTTTTCCAAATGCTTCTTTCTTCATCAATTTGCTGCAACATCTCTGCATTTGTCACTTTATCCACCATCTGATTTTTAACACTCTTCTGTAACACCACATTTCAAAAGTTTCTAATCTTTTCTTCTCAGGTACTCTGATCGTCCAAGTTTAACTTCCATATAAAGCTATGTTTTCTAATTTTTTTATGACATTTAAATTAATTTTTGATGTAAGGAAATTATATTTCTGACTGAAAGCTTGTTTCGCCTATGCTATTCTGCATTTTATAACGCTCTTCCTTAGTCCATCTTTAGTAACTCTACTTCCCAAATAACAAAATTCTTCTACCTCAGTAATCTTTTCTCTTCCTATTTTTATACTCAGTGATCCATGTACATTATTTTTACTACATTTCATTACTTTTGTTTTGTTCTTGGTTATCTTCATACGGTAGTTGTTGCGTATTCACATTTATTCTGCTCCTGTTTTCTTTGGAATCATGCCAATAACACTCTTTTTGAAGTCTAATGGAACTTCCCCTTTTTCATAAATATTACACACTAGTTTGTATAATTAGTAATTAATTTTTGTTCCAGAACCCTGAAGAACTGAAGCACCTTACTGGCTTTTTACGTCCTGAGAAAAAGTGAATGTGAGGGAAATTATACTCGTTTCAACATTTATTATTATTAAAATACATTATCTTTTATCTTGTTAGAATTTTTATTCTGTAACTTTTCAGTTTTATGTAAATATGTGTTGTACAATTATATACAGAAAAAAAAAATAATAAAATTTTACTTTTTACTTCTTAATGTATATTTAATTTTGTTTTCACCATCAGCTGAAAAAGTATTTCTTCTATGTCCGTATTTTGACTAATCAAGACAAATTATTTTTATAAAAATTAAATAATGTTTTTTCCAAGAATATAATATTATAATTACAAAAATGAAAGTTGTTTCTCATTCTGTTCAGGTATTACTTGTTTGCCTTTTTCTGATGAAACTTGCTAATAATTTGTCATCGATCATGTGAAATTAAAAAAAAAAAAAAATGGCAAATGATAAATTAACTTTTTCCAAGTCTAAAAACCAAAAGGGTTTAAAATAAACAAATGTGATGTTGAATAACTGTTCCAGTCTTTAAACAGAATTTCAAATATATTGTTACAGACTGGGTTTCATTACAATATTATTCATGAAAAGTACTGATTAATGTTTAAAGGTTGTAGGAGACTTGATGTAACTGCAAGTTACTTTAAAAGTGGCGTAGTCTTTCAAAAATTATCAAGAATCCTGTTCCAGTTTTACAGCGAAAAGTGAAGAATGAAATATTTTCTATTATCTTCACCAAGGTGCTAACATACTTCTGTTATTCATTGACATGACTAAGTCTATTAAAATAAATAAATAAAATCAGGAAATATTCAGTCATGCAAATCTCATCTTCAATTATGAACATTATTACAGTCAGAAAAAATAAGTTGTTTCTTTTTCAGGAACTTTGATAACTTTGGTTATTGAAAACTGAGACTATGAAAACTAACTAATTAATTCATTATTGTTTTATGATAAACAATGTGTTTGAGCATATACATGCTTTTATTCAGTAAAGGATTAATGTTTAATTTGTTAAAAAAAATAATTCACATTGTGATTAAGTGCGAAGAAGATTTTAGAAAATACTTGGAATTAATGCCAAAAAAACACATTGTATATTGTTAAAAATTAAATAAATAAATGATTATTAATAACGCAATATATATATTTTTAATTTACATTTTTGTAGGATCTACTAAATTGTCACAGCTAGTTTGTCAGGGATTTTCATATAAATAACAAGTGTAGAGTTATAACAGAAATAATTCCATTGAAAAAGAAAACATAAAAAAAAAACTCATAACTCATTAATTTATATAAACAAGACAAAGAATCTCCTTATCCTCATAAATATTCTTCTCTCCAATCGTCTCGTTCATGTTATATAAATATTCTTCTCTCCAATCGTCTCGTTCATGTTAATTGAAACTAATTAAATATTTAAACAGAAAATAAGAATCTCCTCCTTTAACCCTTAACAACCACACCAATCAGAGACAATTGCCGTGCGGCTAAATTAACTCACACGCAGTCATTTACATCCCTAACCTTTCATTACTTTTGATAAAAAAAATTTCAAAAAATTACATTAGGTTAAAAAAACTCCGTATTTGTATAAATCAAATGTCATTTCAATACAACCACTATAACAATTACCACAGATATAAATAAAAATCGTCCTTTTTTAATTACATAAAATTTGCGTAATTCATGAATTTTATCTTTTTCCTTTATGATAAATATGTTTCTTACG
>JAAAKQ030046306.1:0-16470 GCA_010016005.3 Zanna intricata
AGGTCGACCACTCCTGAGAAGTGTGGTTAATTGAAACCCAACCACCAAAGAACACCGGTATCCACAATCTAGTATTAGTTTTGGTGTACCCTATCCGTATCTTACATAACTTAAAAACGATTAACCGAAGAATGTTGAAATTTTGGATTTAGGAGTGTTTCAACATCTAGCTGTGCTTCTCCCCTTTTGATTGCAATCAACTGAACCAAAAGTATCCAAAAAAAAGCCCAAAACGCAAAACATTTGGATTTTGGACTTGTTCTTTACTGCAGAGATAAGCCATTATTGAAAGTTTTTCAACGTTATATCATAAGTGGTACTTATTTTCATTGGTTCCAGAGTTATAGCCGAATAAAATTTTAATTAATGAAATATTTTTATCTTACAAGGAAAAGGCACATCGTTTCAAATCAGACTTCATCTCGTTTTTTCCTTTTTTTAACTTTTTTTTAAATTTAAATGTATTGATTTATTAATAATTATTAACCTGTGCTTATAAATGAAAATGTACAAAAAGAAAGAAAAAATCAGAAGCATTAGTGAAATTAAATGTTATTCAGTTTTAAAAATGTGTGAATGTAATTTAATAGGGATTATTATATATATGTGCATATATGATAGATTTGTTGAAACATCTGATTATTTAATGTAATTGATAATTATAATTTATAATCGTATTATTTCTGGATTTACTAGTTTAATTTTATATAACTATTCTGAAATTTCTGTTTAATTTTACCAAGATTAAAGTTAACTACAGAATGACTGAAAAATAGACCCGCACAAAAACAACATAAATACTAAGGCATACGTGCCCCATCTTTAATAAATTGCAAAAAATTCTTATCTTTTAGTTCATTACTCTTCTGATATTGTCGGACAAATTTGTCCTTAAATCTCGGAGTAATATATAATTTCGTTTATTAGTTTTTTGTTACCAATCATTTAATCGTTCTTTGATATGATATAATTTTTCTGTGCTTAAGTTGTGTACACGTTCTCCAGTTTTCAAATTTTCTCTCTTTATATTCATCATCCTCTCAATATTTTTTATTCTTTCTTTCATTCTCTTTATATTTATCATCTTCTATTCATTGTTTTTTTCATTCTTTGGTTTTAACATTTTCTTCTTCTGTAAATTTATCATCTTCTCACTTTCAAATGAAATAAGTTTAAATGAAGTGCAGTAAGAAATGTGTATGTGTAATTCAATAGGCGAACAAGGAAGTTATGAGGTGTCGACATTAGATTTTTGCTAATAGAAATATATTGATTTATTAATAATTATTAATCTTTGCTTGTAAAACTTTTTGAATTAAAATGAAAAGGAGGTAAATTGCAATTAAAAGGAGAGGTGCGCAACTACATGTTACAACAGTCCTAAATACAAAATCTCAACATTCTACGGCTAATCTTGAGTTATGCGAGATACATATATACATTCGTACGTACGTACAGACGTTACGCCGAAACTAGTACAACACTCCCATTACTTTGTAAAAGAAAGTAAAAAAAAAAAACCATTGCAAAACTGTTACTTATTTTTTTTCTACAACAATAAAAAGTTTTAAAAATAAGATAAGCTAATAAAACTAACGCGCTATTTATTGTGAACAGCAAAAGGAGAATCTACAATTCTGAGAACTGCAAATTATATAAATATGAAAGATATTTTAAAACTTCAAACTCAACCGCTTTAGACAAACAGCCATGAAAGAAAGTTTAACCCAATAACCTTGAAGAGATACACGAAATGCTTGTAAACATAAAGAATTCACTATACTTTTCTCGTATGTATTACGCTTTATAAACTACCTGTATTAATATACGATTATTCGTGACTCAAGAAAACTTCCAGATATAGAATCATAAAACTAAACCGAGCAGTGTAATTGTTCTTTTATAACTTATTTATACGATTATTTACTTCATTTAATTAATGGTTTTATACATTTAAAAAAAAATAAAAACGCTAATTAAAACCGTATCTAATTTATTGTAATACTATTACCACTTTCAAAATGGATTTTATTAATATTTTTAACAAAGTGCCTATTAATAATTTTTTTTTTTTTTTTGCCAAAAGTAATACAATTTGATTTTTATTTACAGATTTAAAATCGTATTACGAAGCCCATAAATCTAAAAAGTCATTTTTCATTCATTATCCATCTGTCACCACCATTATTAAATTTCTAATTTGTAGACTGTAACTTTTTCATTAACCAGAAATATAGTGGAGCATAAGGTACTTATTTTAAATAATTTATCAGTTAAAATGTTAACTGTGGGTTAATAAAAAAAATTTAATTACAGTAACAAATAATGGTAATACATAATTCTAATTTAAGATAAATACAAAAATGTTAATTAGAAAAATTAATTCAGAAATATACTGTTTTATATAATAGTCCAGAACATTTCTAGTTAAGAAAAATAAATTAAGTCGTAAATATGTAGCTGATAGGAAACAACGAATCATAACTGTAAAAAAAATTCCTTACAATTATTAAATATATTTAGCTAAAAATGAAAATAATAGTAAAAAATACTTTAAAATTTTCATATTTTTAACATATTTTCATGACATATTTTTAAAACAATTTTTTTTTAAACAAAGCTTATAAAATTTCGCTGAAACGAATTTTTATTCACTCGAATATAGATCGTAAGGTTAAAAAAAATCTTATTTTTAACAGAAGATAACTGGAAAAGTTAATATTTTTTTGAGTAAAACTTACGATACTTAAGATAATCATTATTCCAAAATTAATTTAAAATTTTACATATTCTCGCATGACGCGAGAATCAACCAAACGATTGCTTTCAAATTTTCAGGATACGTTTGTGTTACCCCATCCAGAAAAGGTTTTAAGCCATAGCCCGAGGTCCTAGTTCCCTTGAAAGTGATGTTGTGAATTAAAAATATTCATTGAAGAAAAAAAGATTAATCCTTTTACTTCATTATTATATAACTGTCACCGTAGCAACAGAAAGAAATTATGAATTTATTTTTTCGTCAATAGTGCATGTACTTTAGTTATCATAGTTACTACTACTACGTCTTTTGTAATTTAGTCTATTTTTCAGAGTTTTATAAAGGCTAATTACCTTAATTATTATTTATCGGATTATTCTCACAAGCATCAGGGTAACGAATACTGCGAGGGTCCAGGGGGCGCAGCCCTCTAGGTAGACGGGAATGGCGACCAAAACGAGCACTCTGGCCGTAAGTTGTACTCCGTCTCACAAGAATCGTTTACAATAAAAAGCCTTTTTTTTATAATTAGTAATCTTGGGCAGAGCAAGAAATTTAAATTTTAAAATTAACATCGTCCTTCATAAAAAATTTAAAAGAAAGAATACAAACAGTTAAATTAATAATCATATTACAAAATCCAAATATTTTAAGCTTAAGGTTGGTTTCACGTTAAAATCAGTACTGCAATATAGCTTGTAATAAGTTAATCGTACTGAAATGGCACCACAAAAGGAAATATACATAAAAAAAAAAAAAAACACAAATATGGGTTATGGCAAAAGGAATCAACTATTCATATACCTTTCGTTTTGAGATTACGACATTTCAGATTTATGTTTGTAATATCACTGATTCAAACTTATGGTCTTCTCCTAGCTATATCTGACATTCATACCTCTTCTTCCCTAAAAAGGAGATTTGTTTTCGTTGTTTTTATACTTTAGATAAATGTTAATACAAAGCTTTAGATCCGATCCGTTCTTAATCTTGCATTGCAGAGGTACTCCTCTCATACATACACCACACTAATTCAAAACTTATTCATCACTATTCAGTAGTTAAAGAACAAATTTAAAGTAACAAATACTATTTTTCGTTTAGTATCTGATAAGTCTAAAAAACAAAAGTTGAGAAATTAGCTCCGATATCATTTATTAATCTTGTTAATTAATATTTTAATGGAAATTATAACTTTTACTTTTAAAAACTACAAAAAATTTCAGAACTAAAAATCCAGCAGTAAAAATGTTTATACTTACGAAATACATTTTAGAAAAAAAAAATTTTTTAAATATGAGTTGATTTTGTATAAGTAAATCTGGGAAAATTTATCATTTACCCGTACTAATCTAATCTAGTCAAAACATCAGAGAATTTTATTAAAATCATATGGAATTACAGTATTTTTGGATAATTTATTTACTATTTAAAAGAGTACTTTTTCACTTATTCCTTTTTAAAAATAACACTTAAATTACTTTTTTATCTATTTTTTTTTTAGTAAAATGTTAATTTAAAAAATAGGCCTTCTATTTCTGATCTAGAACATGAAAAATATTCGAAATCTTATTCGTTTAGAAAACATAATTATTTCGAAGAAAAATTTCATTTTTATTTTGGAATTATATTCCTCATCCCCAACGTCCTACAATAAGCAGTAATTTAAAGCACGAATATTTCGCCTAATTTCCTTCTTTTTTAAATCTGTGTTTTTTTTTGCGATATGTGCCAAAACTAAACGTAGATTTGATTTGAGATTGTAAATCACTCCAAGCTTGACCAATACCAAACAGATCAAGCATGTCACAAATAATTTATAAGTTTCCCATATCAATCTTCACTAAGCCGAATATACTATTGTACATCAGAATGCAAGCATACCACAAAGAAGATGTTCGGTCATGTCATTTATTTTTTTTTTTTTACTTCCGGACCACGGACCACGGTCAGATACTAATTCAGAGGATGAGATTAACGATTTTTAGCGTTTGAAAATGCCGTGTCTGACCGTGATTTAACCCGGGATCTCCGGATGAAAGGCTGAGACGCTGCCACTTGCGCCACGGAGGCCGGCAGAGGTAATGTTTTTTTTCTCTCTTAGGAGGAGGATAAAGCTCTACCAGTCACCACCTGCCCGCACAGATGGTAGTGTCGGGCTCACACCAACTAAAAAACCATCCCCATCGTTCTCCTCCTCCCCAAGACCGTACCTGCAATTAAGCATTACTCAGCCTCGGGGAGGTGCCTTTGGGTTCTGAGGATAAGGAGACCCTTGTGCATCATCATCGCCACCCACCCGAGCAAGCCTGGACAGGTGAAGACTCAGCAGAGGGCTTTCCGTCACTCCTTCTCCCTCTAGGCTGTTTCTGCACCACACTCTGTGGTCTTTGTGCCTATTCTTCTTTTTCGTCTTCTTCATCTTTAGCTCACTCACTCATTCACCCGTCACATTCATTCATCTCAATTCCACATCACTCTTTTTGTGTGTGTGTGTGTGTGTTTGTATATATGTGTGCACATGTTCACGCCGGCAGGATAGGAGTCCCCGTGCGTCATCATCGCTGCCCTCCCCAAATCAGGGACGCGCGGCGACTCAGCAGGAGGCTGTCCATGTTCCCAGCTCCTCCATGTTTGTGCAACTGTATCACCGACGAGGGTTCAGGAGTCTCCGTGCGTCATCGTCGCCGTCCATCCCCGGAAGCAGGGACGCGCGACGACTCAGCAAACGACAGTCCCTCGCCCTCGACAACGCTATCTGATGCCGTGGAAAAATCCAGCTCATGGACTTCTCTAAGTCTGCTCAGACACGTTTACAAAGTTAGCTTAGTCTAACTTATGATGAATACTATATTCAATGCTAAAAAAAAATGCCCCGTCTTCTACCCTTCTAAGCCTTAGCATTGAGAACTACCGTCGCGTATTTGTTGAATCTGTCCCAGTTTTCCCGCCTCCGCAAGATAAATGCAATAAAATCCTCCGTTGTACAACCTATCAGGTTGGCCAGAGGTAATGTTACATTTTACTATTTTCACTACAGGGTCAGACTAAATAATTATCACCATTACTTTAAAAGTAACAAATTCCGACTAGTGCCAAATGAACGTCAGATTCTTTACCAGTTTTAGTGCCAAATCAAAGAATGGGATAGACAATGTAAAGCAAAAAATTAATCTCTCCACTCAGTAGATTTAAAACAAACTTTTTTTAAAAATCTAATCATTAAACTTAATGCAGCTTTGTTCATTTTATGATAAGTAATATTATCGTAATGCTGCAATCGTTTTTCTGAAATTTTTTTTAGCAATTTAGAAACATAAAATCTCATGAAGATTTTATGAGAGATAAAGATCGAAACCCGATTAAATCGTGTAAAAATTAATCCCAGTCGAGTATTCTTTCTTTGCATTTTATTTTTATTAAATTTATGTTTTTCCTTTGTAGAAGACGTTACTCTAACAAATAAAAAAAGAAATCATATAAAACACAATTATAAAATCTAATTACAACAAAGACCTCTCTATTATATTTATTATTTTCCTCAATTCATTACTCAATAGTCTGTATCATCAATATCTGTGTCATACTATGTTTTAATTTATTAATAAAGGAATTAATGAAATAAAAAAAAAACGTACAGAATATAGAAACATTTAACAATAGCTGTCATGTTAAATTATCTTCTGTCAACTTATTCAGTCAAAACGTATATATTACCCGGATATTAAAGGAAAAATAATAAATACTATCTATCATTAAAAAAAAATTTAGCTGAATGGATATTGTTATGAGAAATGTAATGAAATGATGGATTTGTTTCAAACTATGCATAAAAAATAAATAAAAATTCTCCAAAGTATTTACCTATAAAAGCGTCAAATCAATTGGCAGTGGCCTTAGTGATACGAATGTAATTTAATCCTGTAAATAAATATTTCAGAGAGCTGTACAACGTTTGAAGGCTAGACGACAAGAAAAGGATTAAATCAATTTTTTATTATACTGCTTGTTACACTTTCAAATTAGCTGCGATAAAATAAATATGTTATAATTTTCCCGTATCAAGTAAACATGATTATTGCAACGGTTATATATCTCTAAAGGAAGATGTATTGTTTCTCTGAAAGTAACATTGTTCACTAAACAATGGATCATTGATATACAGAATGTTGATGTAACTTCCACGAGCTTGAATATCATCTGAATTTTGATATACCGATTCACAACAGTGAATTTGGCTTAAGAAAGTATCGGAAAAACATTTAACTCCTCAAGTTAATTGGTCCTTGAGAATATCCGTTTCATTTTCAGAATTATTCAGGATCTCTTCCAGTCATTCCTGAAAGTTAATAGTAGTTGTGTCATCTACTTGCTTATAATCATAAGGTTATACCACTTGATATGTAATTCGATGAATTATATTTAAGCTATTGGAACGTTAAACTAGGATAGTTTACACGTAATCAATTTTAACATCCACTTTAATATCTTTTCTTACGTATATACAGATGTTTCTAAAATGGTGGGCTGGCTACACTTTTTCGGATTGTACAAGTAAAACTAAACAAAATATATCCTTAGGAAAAATCGCAATTTCTCCTTCGTTCTCCTACTGTTCGCCATTTTGTTATTTTTATATAAAAATTTATATCTCAAGTTCGGATTGCGGAATCGCATTAATATTTGGTAAGCGTCTTTGTAATAAATACTATAGTTAACAAAAAATTAGGACTTAAATAACTTCGCTAATTAAAAAATGGCGGCCATGTTTATTTTTCAATCCGTTATATCTCCATAAATATAAGTTGTATCAAAATGTATGTTTTACTAAAAAAATCGAGTCTTTATTTTGAACAAAATTACATTTTATTTTTTAAAATCGGTTAACATATAGCCCAGTTAGGGCAGAAAATTTGTGTTGTAATGTCCAATTGTTGTTCAATTCAAGTAAATATTAATTGCTGTTATTTATTTTCAATTATAGTACTGTAATTTAATATCAAAATTATGTAATAATTTTCTTACAATAAAATTTAATATAACATAATAATAAAACAACTGATATTAATTTTTCACTTTTGAGTAATTTTACACAGCGACCTATTCTGCTGATCATGTTAGCAATGTAAAAATGAAGCTCCTTTCAACAGAAATGCTGTTCAAAACTATCAAAACCAGGGTATCTGAAGCGATGAGAATTTTCATGGTACCTTCCAAAGTGCCATCAACAAAGATTTTCCCTGAACATATGGATATATTTTTAATGACTATCTTTTAGGTCCTTACATTCCACCAAAGCATTTCAATGGAGAAAATTATCTTGCTCATTGACCGTTTGAGGGAGTATAATTCCAAAATATCGAACTTAAGATCTAACTGTAGGTAATTCAGGCGAGGTAGATCCGGCGCAGTGTGTCAGGCTTGATAGGCCCCGCGCGCCAGTCCAGAGGAAATAATTCAAGTCAGGCGTGGTAGGTTAGATCTGGCTACGTAGTTCAGGCGAGGTAGGCCAGGCGAAGTACGTCAGGCGCGTTATGTCGGGTTTGATAAGTGAGCGAAGGTCGTACTCAGAAGATGAACGAGGGTTAAAATGCACAGAGAGGATGAAAAAAGAGATAGGCTATAAGAAAACTGGAGCACGTTAAGGATTATAAATACCTGGGTATAGAAGAGGACTCTAGAATCAAAGATGAGGATGTCAAGTACAAGCTGACCGAAGAATATGTAAGGAGAGAATTAGGAGCGTTTTGAAAAGCAAGTTAACCAACCTCAAAAAACGAAATAACGGCGATCAGCAGCTTGGCCGTACCCATCCTCAAGTATAGTTTTTGGCATCATGGAATGGATGGAAGCGGAGGTGGACCAATTAGATCGTAAGTCAAGAAAGTTTCTTACGTTGTTTGGAATGGTCCATTAATGTTCATGAATGTAATCTATCAACATCCACAAATGGACGTTGATACATCCGCGGAGAGAAGACGACAGAGGTTTGTGGCAAATAAGAGTGGCGTTTGGAATGAAATAGTTGGGCTAGCGCAATTCCTCTTAAGGAATCGGCACGACAGGCTCCTTTGACAGGTGATCAGGAAGGAAAGGGAACCAGGGTACGCGGGAGTTTTGCCAAAAGCCATGAGAATTGTCTGCACATGCGCCAGACTGTTTGGAGAGGTATAAGAGTTAAAAGAAGACGTTCTGATGGAGATGGTTATGAAGGCAAATATATCAGGAAATGTTGGGAAAAGAATGTCGTGGAAAACATTTGCATAGATTTGCCATCAGAATGCAGCACCAAACATCGATAAGGATCGCATAGTGTCATGGCTTGGTAGAGAACAGCCGAAAGCTGAAACCGAAATCCTGATAATGGCAGCAAAGGATCAGGAATTGAGAACAATTATTACGAGAAATGCATCATGGAAAAAAAAAGAGGATGACAGATGCAGACTGTGCAAGGTTTTTCCCAAAACAATCGACCATGTCATATTGGGATGACCGCAACTGGCAAAATTCGAATATCTGCAAAGGCACAATAGAATCTGTGACTTCGTCCTCTGGACCATTTGTACTTTTCCAATAACCGCGGAAAAATGATACCAGCATAAATCGCAGCATGTGGTCTTTAACAGAAGGTACACACAGAAGATTACGTACGATATGCCAGTCTACACCGACAGACAAATAAATGCGAATTGGCCTAACATTATACTCAAAGATCATATTAGAAGAACAGTGTTGTTAATAGATGTTTTGGTGCAAAATGACGTGAATATTACGCAAAAAAAAAATGCGGAGAAGAAACTGTACCAAGTACCAAGGTCTAAAGATCGAGGTTAGCAGGATTGGAACATGAAGACCCAGGTATTAACGATAATCGTTTGGGCCCTTGGAGCGATCCGTAAAGACCACGAAGTAGATCTGCAGAAAATACCAGATAAATTGGGAATAGAATATATGGGAGAATACAATACAATATAGGAGATATAGGAGAAAACAAGATATAGGGCGCTCTACTCAGGATGCAAGCCTCCTGAGAAGAGCGCCGGGTTAGATAAACTCATTACGAATATCTCACTTTTTTCTGTTTTAGCCTCCGGAACTACCGTATGGTATTACTTCAGAGGATGAATGAGGATGATATGTATGAATGTGTATGAAGTGTAGTCTTGTACAATTTCAAGTGTTATTAATTGAAACCCAACCACCAAAGAATACTGGTATCCACGATGATTATATTGTTTGCAGTATAATATTTCATGACACAATAAATTGGACAATAAAAAAAATTACGATTAACGCAGATGAGTAATAATAAATTGGAATTCTTATTAATAAAACCAGTCTTCTTCTCCGAGAATCCTCTCACTTTTCTGTTTAGCCTCCGGAACTACTGTATGGTATTATTTAAGAGGATGAATGTGAATGAGGTGTAGTCTTGTACAATATCAGGTCGACCACCCTGAGAAGTGTGGTTAATTGAAATCCAACCACCAAAGAACACCGGTATCCGATCTAGTATTCAAATCCGTGTAAAAACAACTACTTTTACGAGGATTTGAACCTTAGAACTCTCGACTTCGAAAGCTAATTTGCGATGTCGAGTTAACCACTAGACCAGCGCGGTGAGCTTCATTACGAATATCAGGAAACCCACACTCCCACTTACAGCGCGCAGAAAGTCAGTAGAAGCATGAGATAATAGAATAAATCCTATATTTGACAATATTTGTTTAAAAAGTACAATGAAAAGAACCATTTATTATTTCTTCCGTCATATTTACAATTTAAATGCTGCATATGGACAACTTGTGTGAGGTAATGTAGAGTAAAATGTTTCAGCAGTACTGCTTTTAATGTAAAATAAAATGTTTAATATGGACTCAAACCAAAAATATTACATATCAAAACAAAATATAAGTGCACTTTTCTAAGAGAACCTAGATAAATACTATTAATAGTCATAAAAGTAAAAGAATTTTTAAATGGAGAGTCAATAGTTATTCTCAACCGATCATAAAATTAAATGGAGTACGAGGAGTGAAGACTGAATCTGACAGTGAATGGCCTTGATAAATCTCGCTGAATACTTAGATGATGACGAACGGAACAAAGTTCTATAAATGCTTTCTCATTACAGTTGAATTTTAGTTAATACCGTTCCACCATAAAATTTCATAGCAGACTAGTTGTTATGATGTGTATTATGGATTAGGTTAATAATAATGGTATATTACGTCACTCCTTTCACTCTCAGTAAAATTATGAAGTAATGGAACAATAATAAATTGTAGGGAAAACTAAACCTCATTATTTATTACCTTGTTATTATTTAAACCTTGTTATTTCAGAAAATGTATGAGTATGCGTCATTATAGATGCAAAAAAAAAGCCGGCAAAGGATTACAACATATTTCCGGCGTTGATCTTAATGCTCAACAAAGTTTTAAAATGGAAAAAAATTAAATTAAGTAAAGTTTGCTTTTCTTTTTTAATGTAAATTCCATATTATTTTTTTTAATAAAAATGATTGTATATTTATTATTAGTGGGTAAGTGAGATTAAACAATAAATTTATATTCTAAATGTGTCCAAAGACAAAAGTTTGTATATCTTCTAAAATGAGGACTTTATGGCGAAAAATTTCCCATTAAAACCAAGACAGTCGTTGTTGAGCTTATCTTATAGCTTGTTTTTAAGTAATAATTGAAATACATATTTTAATTTGTATAACTAAAATAAGAATACTAAAGAAAAATTATGAAAGATCCATTCAATATTTGAAGAAAATAAGTAAATGATAATTTAATTTTAAAATTATTACTTTAATTTATTATCTGTGTAATAATTACGTTGATTTTAACATGAGTTATTGTTTGAAAAGGATGTAAAATAAAATATAAGCACTATATAAATATATATTTAAAATTACGAAAACAAACTCTTACCTTAATAAAAAATTATTAAACCTCATATGTTGATATTTTCGGAGTAATCAGCAGTGTTCGACGTTGAAGAAAAGAATTTAAACATTATGGATTTTCCGGTTCCAGTTTAGAAAATGTCTTTTCTATTATGATGTGATTCTTGATGTCAAAGATGCCTAAGATGACTGTCGAAGATAACTACTGGACGAGTGTACTAGATAAAAAGATCAATATTTAAAAGATGAAGCTGTAGGTGACTTACTGTAGTTGCACTTCACCGATAAAAGCGACACGTCCTCTTAAATTCTTACTGTAGTAAAGTTTTATATAATAGAAAAATAAATAAATAAACTGCCATTGCATTTAATCAATGTATACTTTGTATTAATTCTCTTCTTGTCTCTCCTGATTTAATCCATGCAATATGAGCTAGCTTATCACCATTACGTCAAATGCATTTATGTCTAACCTAGGAGATACGCCATCTTATGAAATATTTTTTGACAAATAACAGTTTCTTATTTATATATAATTTATTTAATTTTAAATACATTATTACTTTAAATTAGTCATTTAATGCCTAACGCAATTGCGTTACACTGTAGACGGTGTAGGTTACATAAAATCATCAAGGCTAAGAAAGAGAGAATTTAAAAATTTATATATTCACATTTCTGTTGATTATTTATGGAAGCTAAAGAGCGACAAAAGTAAACTCTAGGCAAAAGACGAGATATTTTTTGGTTCGGTTAAAGTATACACGAAGATAAATAATATAAGAATAAAGATATATAATACAGAAATTCAGGATCTTCTCTATAGCATCAATGAATACAATGAATTAAGCTTAACAAATGACTCGAGGAGACGAAGGAAGAAATACTGGTTATGTGGCTCAAACCATGCACTGAAGAATTACTAACGCTTTGAGGAAGGTCAGTGCCTGTCTCAATTTCCTCTCGCTTTTCCTCTGTTCTTTCACCCATTCTATTCAAAAGATGAAAGAGAAACAGTAGATATAAGAACAACTTTAAGAACAATGGGATCTTTTCGCTTTGCATGTAGCATAAATCAGAAGATATATATCCTCAATAGATCCTTAATTAAAGTCATGAAATAAATGAAAGAATAAACTTAATGAACGATAATTTGAAACCGAGATTAATTTTTATTTTTTCAGATTCTTTTGTCTTACACGAATTTACTCATAAGATTATACAACATAAATCGACATAAAAATCGAATTAACCAGTCTCAAGTTGTCTTTATTCGTTTTCAACATCCACTAAGTTCTTATTTCTATTTTTTTTTGTCATTCCATTAACACTACAAATATTTATATTACATATTTTTTTTATTTTTAAATTTCACAAATCTATCAATTATAATAGGAAAGTAATGACGTATCTGATGGAACCGGTTAAAGCGGCTGCGACTAATGTCTGTAGATTGGTTAATAACTCATCCAAGTGTTCTCTGTTTGTTGTCGATCAATACAATAATATTACAGCCCAGTTACCGAAGAGTGGGAAAGTAGTGTACAGCAATTGTCTATACATAATAATCAATCAGTTCGCCCATACAATCAAATTATGTTAAATACAAGTTAATATCAACTCGTTAGTTTGTTAAAAATTAACTAATAATAAATTACATCGCTTATTTAATTAAAAATTACTGAAAGAATAATTTACACAATATTTCACAATTAAACTCAATGTTTTTCTTTATAGAACTATTATACAGAATTTTCAATAAAGTAAGGGAAATGTACCGAATAAACTCACCGACTTTCATTGATTACATCATCATATGATGGGAAGGGGGTTTGAATGAAGTACAAATTTTCCGCTGTATTTCACTTAAATTTCATTTATTTTGATGTATTACATCATAGGAAAGTAAAATAACCACTATATATCAAAAGAGTTTTTTAAAAAAGTAACAAAAGAAACATAAATAAATTTAAATATAACTTGCTTTCAAAATTTGTTTTTAATAAACTTGCTTTTAAATAACCGATTTAAAAGTAAGTGTCAGTATGTCTAAATTTATCTAAAGCTTTGTAGAAGCCCTAAATAAAAAGAAGACGACGTACTAAATCAATAATTGTCTTCTTCCAAATACTTTTCCAGATTTTAATTTAGTGAAACATTCAAGTTATAAATTTTTATTATGGTTGACTTTACACGAGATTACGGCAGAGGTAACTAAAATGGCAATTAATTTTATTTGTAACTCATTCCTCTTTTTCTCTATACCTTTTTTACAGTTGCATGCCCTTTTATTCAATATTTATTAATAATTCTTGGCTATAAGAAAAAAAATATTTAGCCATTCAAGAAAAAACCTATTTATCCTTAAATAAGTCTCATAATGTCCGTTATATACGTACAGCATCTAAGGTAAAGGAAGTAACTCTTAAGAGTCCTTTGCCTAAGATAACTGACGTTTTTACTATATACTGCTGGTTTCTGTGGTAATCGGAGCAAGAATGCTCTTGTAGAACTGTTTTATTTATATTTTAATGGGTCTACTGTACTAAATGACATAGCATGAAGCGAACGAAACATATAGCATGTGTAGATATCACATCTTTTGTAATATGCACAAAAGTAAGGTAGCCATCTTATTATTAAAAGGCCTGCTTAAATGAGACAGCTATATTACTTTGTTACAAATATAAAATTAGACGGGTGTGACTAAAAATGTTAAGATTTAAATGTTAAATTTATTTTTTTTTTAACAATTTAAATACGCGATGCTGCTACAGTTGACCTTTGAAGGGTTAAAGCCCTTTCTCGAACCATCTATTTCTTTTTAGTTATATCCAATCACCTTGACCATTTCTTACCAGTAAATTTGTTTGTCTCAACCCCTGCGTTGAAATGAATATAATTTTTACGTTAAAAAATTAATAACATTGACAAACATAATTTTTTTTTCCTAACATGCGACACATGATCTTAATCTGGTTTGTTAACAGTGCCGTGTCATAATGCCTCGAAATTGTGTAAATGAAGTGGATGCGTTTTGTTATACATGTGGTAAGTTTACCATAAAATCAAATAGAAAAAACATTACACCTTTAATTAAAAAAAGCATAACATTTATACTTTCTGTGCAAAATTGGTGATCAGGGTAAGACGTGGGCTCCTCTTCACACTATTTGTTCTGTATATTTAAGAGGATGGCTGAAAGGTACACGGAAGGCTTTAACATTTGGTATACCTATGGTTTAGCGTGAACAAAAGGATCAAGTAACCGATTGTTACTTTTGCTTAACAAGTGTTTCTGGAATTTCTAAAAAATCTAAACATACTATGAGATATCCTTCATTCAATCTGCAATCATTATGTTACAAAACAGTGAAAGACGCAAGACAATTTAACTCCAAATCGGAAAAAATGTCATTCATGAGCCCTTAGTTGAACCAAAAAAAAAAATTTTTACCATTTAAAGCTAGGACTAATGAAAAATTTTGTAAAAACAGTGAAGAAGGATAGTCCCGGCTTTTTGAATATCCGTTAGAAATTTATGTAGGTGAAGGAAAAATTAAAGAAGGAATATCTGTTGATTCCTCAAACAAGAGGGTTGGTCAAAGATTCTGTATTTAACTGGATGTTAAATAATGTAGAAAGTGAAGCTTGGGCTTCATTTAAAGATGTTTGCAAAAACTTTCTCGGCAAACAAAGATCCGACAATTACTACGATATTGTTAATCAACTTCAATCTTCACGCAGAGCTGTAATATGCCTGAACATAAATTTACACTATTCACATCAGGATTTTTTCCCGGATAACTTTGGAGACAGAAGTAACGAACACGGTGGACATTTCCACCAACACATTTCGGTGATAGAAAGCCGCCGTAAAGGGAAACAGAATACTATCATGCTAGCCGATTACTGTTTGACGATAATTCGGGATGTACCTGAGGCTATTTATAAAAGTAAAGCATCAGTGAAATCATTCTAACAAAAGGCCATGCAAAATTATTAATTAAACGCTAAAAAACAATTCAAGAACTAGTATCACAGAGAAACATTAAAAAAAACTTTTTTTTGGGTATCAATGTTTATTTAGGAAATTTGAATCATAATTCAACACAACTTTTATTGTTCTTTATTAGTAAAGTTTATATTTGTAAATGTTAAAATGGAGATTATAAAAAATAACTTTCATTTATATTATGTAATATTTTCATCATGATGTATGAAACTACTTTTTAAACCGGAAAATTTCTGTTATTATTATTTTCTTAATTTTTCAAAATTCGTTATTTGATAATTTGTTAAGTTTTGAGTCCGACTGTTCCGAAAGCTATTTGGTTTTCCCTTGAACTTCGTCTTCCCTGAACTTTTCGTGAAACCCTCCGCCTTGTTAACAAAGAGAACTTCAGGCTTCCTAACCTGACTGACTTCCTGCTTTTGCTTTAAAAAAGCGGCATAGCGCCTGGGGTGTGCCGGAGCCGGGAATGGGACTGACACTTTTTGCTTAACCACCTTGACTTCCTTGGGCTTGGAAGCCAAGGACTCGAAACCGTTCGCCAAACGCTGATCCTTCCACATCACGGAACGCCACATCACGGATCCTTCCGAGATGCGGGAGGATAGATTTCTTTGCCGCTGAGTTGACGCTTTTGGGAATTTCAAGAAACTCCTCTAAACACATCAATTCCTCTTGAACCTCCTTCCAGAGCGGGGCAGAAATACCAGGTCTGCCCGCAGCGGCCTGGAAGGCTTTTAGAATGCCGCCAGGGTCCCGGGTGGGTGGCCCTACGTCCATCGC
>JAAAKQ030046350.1:0-16467 GCA_010016005.3 Zanna intricata
GCTACAATTCGTTCATCTCATCCTCTGAAGATATAACCTAACGGTGATTCCAGAGGTGAAACAAAAAAAAAAAAAAATGTGAATGATGTGTTGTTTATTTCACATACCGGGTTGCTTTAAAATGTATCGCACTAAGTTAAATTTTTAAAATAAAATTATAATTTAAATTAAAATTTTTGTAGTTGTAATTTAAGAATAGAATCTAATTAATTGTATCAACTTAGACTTATAGAACGGTAATAAAAATATCTATCTTGAGAAAAATCATGCTATTAGATAGTTATTATCATTCAAAACTTTAGGCAAGAGAATTTGATTCTCATTAATTTTAAAATACATGTTTTATGTAAAATAGTAAAAAAAAATTTAATTTTCATATAATATTGGTAAGCCAATGAATAAAAAATTTGGGATGAAATAAACATTTGTTTAAACACAGTTGAATTTGCTTGGCAGTGCTACATAATGAAACAGAAAAATTTAGCCATCTGGACTGGTCTACCAGTCAACTTCATCGCAAGTAAACTTAATTTTCAAAGTTGAAGGTTCTGAGTTTCAAATACTAGTAAAAGTAAGTTGCTTTCATATTGATTTGAATATTAAACAGTGGATACCAAATGGTTGGCCTGAATCTGTACAGACTACACCTTATTTATTTACATGTGATACATATTATCCTCATGTTGTTGGTTCATGGATGCAGGGGGGTTGCTTATTTTTCACCACTTGAACAGATTGCAATGTACGCATCAGGAAAAAAAATATATATAAATGTAAAATGTACACCCATATATATATATAAATAAGTGTACTCTGAACAAGAAAGGGATTACTCAACATTGTGATAACATTTGTAGATGCAGCGTTCCTTTAACGGCCAGTATTCATGTATTTCATAAACAAAAAATTTATTTTTTAAATTATTTTACTTTATAATAATAATAAATATTATTTTTAAGAAATATTTAAAATTGTATAATTTTTTCCATTCTTGATTTTTAGAATTATTATAGAAAAATACTTATACATTACATATTTTTAAAAATTATGTAATTTTTTTAAAATAAAATTTCAAGATATCTTTTTTAATTAACTTTTTAGATAGGATATCTTTTACAGATTGAGGAAATTAGCTCACTGCTATAAAAATTATAAATAAAATACCCGTTTAAATAAATAATCTAGAACAAGGAAGCAAACATTGTCAAAATCAATAAAATTCTAAAATTCTTTTGATTAACAAAAGGATGTGTATTGTAGGAGACACATCCATGCCTGATCTTGCTCAAGGATGAGCAAGATCAAAAATAATTCAAAAATAATTCAAAAATTAATACAAAAATAATTCAATCAGGAGTTTTATACTCTGAACCAAGGGGAAATGAATAAATTTGAATTTATTCAAAGATGGATACTAAGGAAAATTCTAGGGCTAAAAAAAACAAATAATGATTGGAAATTAAGGAAGAATGAGGAATTTTACTTGGAGTTAGAATCATGGAAGCAATATATAAGTGAAGACTGGCATTCTACGGACATCTGACAAGAATGGATTCAAACAGCTGTATGAAGAGATTTATTGACAAGTGTAAAATATCTTGCATGACAAAGCGAACATTAAATGGTTCAATCAAGTTAAAGAGAACTTAAAGGTTAGAAAAAAATCTTAGAATTCAAAGGAATGTACCAGGAGAAGAAAGAATGTGCTAATCAAAGTAGTCAGAGGAAAGAGGAACTGGTGCTGAGAAAGAATAAAGAAGTAAGAATAACTAGCCAGAAGTTAACTAATCTACGTGGTCCTATAGTTAGTGGTGTCACAAATAGCCTAGAACTTCTTTTACTAAATTTAATGTCATTGTCAATCTCATATTCATGCGAATTTCTTCAGCAAGAGATATAAATACAGTAAATGTTTTTAAAGAAATTATTGCCTGAAATTAAAACAATAGAAAATTTTAATTATATAAAGAATCTTTGCTATTTATGAAAATATTTAAACATACTATATTGCAGAATACTCTGTTTCTGAATGATCGTAATGTTTCAAGAAAAGAGGAATATAATGTCCTGCACAGCAACTATCTGCCTCCTACAAGCAAGGTTTTATTTTCATATATCTACTGTACAGTGATTGAAATGGTATAGTAACAAACTGTACAGATTATTAGAAAACATTAAAAATATAGCTGCTAAAAAACATTTGTATTGATTCTGGTTGTATCACTGCAACCGGATAGTGGTGCATCAGTGATAATTGGATGCATTAATGAGACAGTGAAACAAAAAATTTGAATTTTAACTAACTTTTTTCTAATTTCAATATTTCTTTGCTTTATTTTTTGTCTTAAATTTGTTTAATACGTATTTGATAGTAATTCCCTACCCAGTAATACCACATTTACAGGGATTTATGATGATGAAATATGATAAATGGTGCAAAACTGACATCTTTCCTTAGCTTATTATATAGAGAGATTATTTTACCATTACTCACTTGACTGAATTTCAGAAGGAGGGGATGGAAGATGTAAATAATTATACCCTTGTTCAGAAGTAGTTGGTGAACAAATAGTTAATTCCTTTTGTTCTTTTTTAGTTGTTATATATTTTTTGGCAGATGATTTTATTTTACTGTTTGTTAGTATTGATCTTTTATTAGAATGTAATTGCGGTAAACTTTCACTTTGTTGCGTAGCTATTTCAGAAAATGTTGGACTTCTTGATTTTGTTGATGTGGGTGATGTAACTGGACTTGACACCGGTATACCAGGAAGATTAATATCAGAACTTTCAGAGGAACTTCTTGGACTTCTTTTACTTCCTTTACTTAGATTTGGTAATTTTGAATCTCTCTCTGTGGCATGCGATGTAGATGGTTCTTCTGCCGCTCGTATTTGTACTGTATATTGATGAATTTTATCTTCTGGTTTACCTACTACATTAACTGTTCTTGATATTGGATCTCTTACTGTAACTTCATCAAATGCTGTGGTACTAGGAGACCCTGAAATGTTAAAATATTATTAATATATTAAAGTGTAGCCCAGTCTAAATTTCATGTTTTATCCAGTTGAAGAAAAACAGTAACAATAACAAGTTGTGGGTAATGGTAATAAGGAGTCATTCATGATTTGATTAATGTAAACATATATGTTATTATACTTATTTATCATCATTATGCTCGTTAAACCTAACAAGGTTAAAGTAGTACAGTGATGATGTTTCCAAATGATTGACAATTTTCCTACTAATTTCTATTTGAATTTATTTCATTTCAATATTTTTATACTATTTTTTTTACATTATTTTTCTGCCATTTCCATTCATAGCATCTGTTGTTTTTTTTTTTTTAAGAAACTTCTAGAGATTTTTCATAACTTTAAAAGAGTCAACAAAGTTAAAATTACCCTGCAATCATAAAACATTTTGTTGCACTGTATTTTCTAAATAAAATATTAGAAACCAAAAAATAATAATTAATTTACTGTAACAGATTGAACACTCTTCATTTGAAAAATTGTTATATTTTGAGCAGAAAGTGGTAATAAATTTTTACAGAATATCAGATTGGTGGGTCCAGCATCCCAAGTTGTAGGGAGTTTAGTGGATAGGTCCACTAGGAACATTCCTACACCACTATGGGGTAAGCCAAATGGTGCCTAAAAAAAGTTTTCCCCTTTTTGTAAAAAGTCATCAAATGAAAAAATAAAAAACACAAAATTTTATAATAAAGTTATAATATATATTTGTTATAATATTAATTAATTATAATACTATTTATAACATTTAATCTAATATCCTGCGGTTGAAATTGACATGTCAAGTCTTTTTCTAGATGAGTAATAATTTTGGCTTCTATAGAAACATTCACTGTACAGATGTAAACAAGGTTGTTGTTTTGGATTTTATAAATTATGTATTTTTACAAATTTTTGTAAATTCAGATTACTACTACTACAAAAAAGTAATTAAAATATTTGTTGTCACTATTAATTACTGTCATTTTTATTAATTAGGTCCAAGTCTGATAAATAAAATATATTAGTTACATGTAAAATTTACCCCAGAATAAATAATAATAAACTGACTAAACATGAAATAACAGTATAGAAATATAAATTATAAATGTACTGAAAATTCTTTTGGCCGATATTATGATAATTTAGATAGCATAGTAGGATAACTGGATTATAAAATCAATCATAAAATCATAGTTTTAGTCATGAATTACAAGAAACATATCTATTCTTACAAACAGTATGTAAATGAGTAGTTGATTGTCACAGCATTTAATCAGTTAACCTATATATTAAGTATCATATAATCACAGTTGCAGACAAGCCTTTACACAAGACACTAGTTATCTAATATGGGGATGGTATTTCTCAAAAATAGTAAAATTCCAATGAAAGGCTTTTTTTAAGAAATTAAGAAGTATATTAGTTTATTAAATCCAGTCACAAAGAATTGGCTTTTGGGTTTGGCAAGAAGTGGGTTCTTCAACCAAATGAATACCATTACAGATTATCATTCAAGTCCAGGAAAATGCATTTAACAATCCTTTACTCTGTTAGGGATGTTCTCTAAAAGGTAAACGTTATTCTCAAAGAAAATACCTGAGACATCCATCTTGTACTTCAGGTGCTTTACATTGTTGCAGCCTTAAGAAATACCAGAGTAGATAGTGAGAACAATGAATATAATTCTGGCTATTAAATATATATATATATATATATATACTAGCATCCCCCGTCGTGGCTTCGCCTGCGCTATATGGTTACTTCTATATATATAAAAAATGTTATGTTGGTTTGTGTATGCTTCAAAAACTCAAAAAGTTCTGCATCGATTTAGCTCAAATTTTGACACGATATACAACTCACTTCAATCGTGTCAAAAAATTGATAAATCGCTAAATCGATCGCCATTTATTTTTAATGACTTTTGTAAAAGCTGTTTTCTTGTGGTCACAGGTATGTTACTGACGTAAGAAATAGATAAAAACAATCTTTGAAGCGGGTTGTATATTGTTTCAAAATTTGAGCTAAGTCGATGCAGAACTTTGTGAGTTTTTGAAGCGTACACAAACCAACATAACATTTATATATATATATATATATATATATATATACATTCAACATTGGATTTAGTGAATTATTATTTTTAAGTGATGTAAAAAAGCAATAGTGATATAGGCTTGACATAATTCATGACTGATGCTATGATTATAATACAGTTACACTATTGTGCCTAGATTAGGCTAAAAGGAGATTAAACACAGCATAGTTAAATTTTTAAGATTGTTTTATTCATAAGTTTTAAGTGGTGTCTACTGCTATAATCATTAACTAATCATAAATAAGTGTTGTGAGCAATAAATAAATATACATATGTTGTTGGCTTTAGCTATTAATAGATCTGTGTAATAGCTGTCTAACTGTGCTGGTTTACTGGACCTAGTCTATTAAGTCGATTTCAACCATTGTCATTTTACATTACTTCACACCCTTCAATTTCCAGTTACGCAGAGACATATCATGTAGAATCATCAGATTTTAAGGGACTGGTTTAACATCTTACCCAGACTCAAAAATGTAAATTAATATGGTTAATAGTAATAATGTTTGACAATTAATACAGTTAATAATAATTTGCTACCCAGAATATTTTTTACATTTTCTATTCTTAAAAAACATTTTATTTATTGATTTTTATTAATAATAAGTAAAATAATTATTACCTTCCTCATCATAACTTAGATCTGATCCAAAATCTACACTTTCACGTAAAAGATAAAAATTAATCCATCCTTTTGACAAAGTTAGAAGTTCTTCTTGTTCTTCACTTTTTGCAGTTTCTAATGCTTCTTTGCCTTTATACATTTTTCTTCTTATCCTTTCTATTTCTCCAATTAAAATTTGTTCATTTTCATCTTTTTCGACTTGTGTTTCTTCACTCACTGGTTGAAAACGACCAATCATAACATTCCCTCGCTGTCCAATAACTCTTCCTCGCATTACATTTAAATTTATTCTTCTTGTACCAGGTAACTGACCAGCACTAACATTAATATTTCCATGTACTGTATGACGTCTACTTTGATCTGCTTTTTCTTTATGCAATTCTTCTTGTTGGGTATCTCTAATATTACCGTGAATTGTATGACGCCGTCCTTGTTCATGAGTGAAATCCATTGCTGGGTCAAAAATATCATAATTTTCTTCAATAATATTTTTGTTAATTTCTTGACCCTTTTGAAGTTTTTTTCTAGAATTTTCTGATTCTAACAGCAGAATATCTGCTGGCGTAGATAACCTTCTAGATGATGATGGTGTAGATGGTTTTGGTGACTTTTGTTGATCTTCTGAAGATTCCACTGATCCACTTTTCTCTTCTGGTATAGCTTCAAATTTTTGTTGAAATTTAACTCCTATAGTGTTCGAACATCGTCTTGATTGTGGTACTTTTATATTGTGTAACCTGATAGGTTGTTTATTATTTAAACAGCTATGACTTCTTGGTGATTTTTTATCAGTCACAGCGTGAACAGGTTTATGTTTAATGTAGTCAGATTTAGATTTATCTAATTTTGTTTGATTAACTACTTTTTTTGTTGTTGTTGGAATGTTTATTTCCAAGGTTTTTTGTTGATTTTTTGTAGATAAAGTTGAAGTACTGATAAGTTTTTCTTTGAAATCAGATTTAAGGTTGTTTGATATTAATGGATCATATTTTTCCATTGTTTCTTTTGGTGTATCATCACTTTGTTTACTGTTATCTTCATTTTTACTTGCATTTTCATAACATTTGTCTTCTTTTAAGTTATTCTCATGACATAAGTCACAAAATTCAAATGATGGACATGCTATATTGTGCAAAGAGGATTCAGCTGTTTGTACAGATGTGGATTTATAAACTGGTTCTTCAGTTTCACTTGTTCGTTTTTTATCTTTTTCTGTCGTTTCCTTGTCTGAAGATTTTACCTTTTTCCCTTTTCCTGTTGGTACTACTTGTTCTCCATTTGATATACTTTCCTCATTTTCTTTTAAAGCTTCAAGCAAAATATTTTTAATTTTTTCATCAATCTCTAAATCACGTTGCTCTTTTAAAACTGAAGATATAAGAACTTCTGATATAACATTATCTAAATCAGGGTCGGTTCGTAAAAGTTTGCAATATTTACGCCATCTGCTCTCCTTCTGTTGTTCTATTATACTTTCTTCATCAACTTCTATAATTCTTTCTTGTTTTTGTTCAATAGATTCAGGAAATTCTTCCCATTGTGTAGATTTGCTGTCTTGTTTAATTAATTTTTCTTCACTTTCACCAGATGTTAAACTATATGCTTTTCGCAGTTTTTTTACATCTTCTTTTGAACTGCTATCATAAAAATCGCTTTGTGATAATGGCGGTGCTTTCTTTTTTAATGTCTTTTTAAATAATGATTCTTGTTTTCTTTCTTTTCTTCTAGGATGGATAAAGTGATCAGTATGTCTTCTGATTTCACTATCTCGTTTCATTAGTTTTTGTTTTAATGTTTCTGGTATAGTTTCCGATTTAATTTCTCCCATTTCTCCTGATAGTGATACAAAATAGGCGTAGGCTTCATTTGTTTGTCCTCGTTTTAATGTTTTGTTTTCTGGCAAAAGTGATGTTACATCACCTCTTACCATCCTACTGTCATGCTTATTTGCCCAACCCTGATCATTTGAATTTGCTGCTTCTGATGATGTTACATCTTCTAAACTATCCGCTAAACTTAACTCACTATCGCTTGAGTAATCTGCAGATGAAGTATTTACAACCATTGATACTGTTCTTGGCATGGCTGAATATCGTGGTATTATTAATTCTTTTCCATGATTTTCAATAGCTGGGCCTTCTATACACGTACCGATAGGATTCCCATCTTCTCCAGCTGGAAGTGGTATTCTTAGCATTATTACATTCCCTACTTTTGTATCATCTGTTTCTGTATTACATTTTCCATCACAAACCATTTCTTGTTGTGATATCATATAACCTGAAAGTCTACCATCATTTTCATTTATATCAGTCACATTATCTGTTGTAAATGAGACATTACTTCCCCCTACTTCAACATCTTGTCGTAGAGTTTGCGGTTTTTTAGTATAATGATATGATTTTAATGAATCTTCTGATGTACTCATTACATTTCCCATGATATTACGGCGTAAACTATCAGTACTTACATTAGATGCAGGAATAACTTCATAAGTTCTATTACCATAAAACATATCTTGTACTTGTTTTTTACACATTTCTTCGTAACTTAATTCTTTTTTCTTTCCACATAATTCTAAAAATGAACTAGATGACCTTTCACTTTTTATTTCTTCTTTAAACCCTAATTCCTCTAGTAAATCACTCTCTTCTTCTACATTTTCTTCGCCTTCAATTTTATTTTGTTGTTCACCTCCATTATCGATAATCGTTTGTGATGTTTCATTTACTTCATATTCAAATTCAGCTGTGTTTGCTAATTCTCCGCATGACATACTTCTGGTTATTGAATCTTGTATTAAACTTTCTTCAATAATGGCACTTCCTGTTGACTGCCTAAATGGAACATTTCTATCAAGAAATATATTTAATACTTTTAATTTGCTTGTTTTTACTATATTACTTTTTTCTACATCATTATTCATTTCTGATTCAGTTAAACTTGTTTCTTTATTTATTTCTAGTGAATCGTACATTTTTTCTTCTTTTCCTGTCATACCTTTGTACCCATCACCTACTTCTGTTTGTGAATGTTCTTCATTAATTATTTCTATTGTTACAGTTTCTGTATTTTCATTCGGCTTAGTTGTAGAATACTCGATTATTTGAGTACGTTCACTCCCATCTGTAACTGTACTGTCGGTTTCCATCATTTCTAATACATAATGCATTTTTGCATTATCACATTTTACTGGTTCCATTATGATACATTCAGATGTTATTACAAGTGGCATTAAATCAGATACAGTTCTACTTTTATCTGAACTTTCACTATGACTTGATTCAGTGAAATGAAAAGTTACATTATTTTTTTTATCTTTTGCATGTATAGGTTGTACGACTGTAGTTTCTGAATTAATTACTAATCCTACCGATGATGGAGTTATTCTTCCATTATTAGTCAGTTTTATTTTAGATTCTGTTGAACTTGAATTATAACTTTCTGGTGTTATTGAAGTAATACTTAGAGTTGAATCTTGTGTCGATGTTGATCGATCTGTTACCGTTTGGTCTAATGTGACAGATGTCGATGTAAATTCAGATGACGTTTTCAATTCATTTGTTGTCATAACCATATCAGGACTAGTAAAGCTAAAAACTTCGCTTGAATTATCTAAACTACAGCATTTTCTACCTTCAGCTGCACAAATATCACAGTCTGTAATATAACATTCAGCACTTTGATCACTGCTGTGTCCTGATTTTGGTGGTGACATACTGTTTTCTTGTGGTGGTGATTCTTGTGCTTCTGGACTCGGTGTATCATCAAATTGTGTTATATCCTTAATATTTGATAATGTTGAATTATCCTCGGTAATGATTTCGTTCTGTGTTATTATTGTTTCATTTCTAACTAATCTTCCATTTGCAGACTTTATTTCTCTTTTATGTTTAGATTTATTAAAAGAATCTAATTCTGTTTTTTCTGGGAATGATTTTGCACGAAATCCTAATAGTAATTTTATTGTCATATCTTTTGTAATATTTTCTAACAATACTTTTATATCTTCTTCAATAATGTAATTATTTGTATTCGTAACTGTTTTTTCTGTTTGTTCTACAACTTCTTCTTTTTCTTCACTATTAATTTCATCAGATTTTGAAATTAAAATACTTTTTGTCGTTTCCTCTTTTTCTAGTATTACTTCACCAGGTAAACTTACTTCTCTTAAGATTTCAGATTTGTACTTTTCAATATTTCTATAATTAGAATCAAAATATAATTGACTGTCATCAGTAGTGTTTTTAGATGTAGATTCATCTAAAGAATTGGCTTTCTTTTTATGATCCCATTGTTTTTTTATGGCACTTTTATAACATGAACTAAAACTTGTTGAAGAAACTAAAGAACTGTGAGGACTTGTTTGGCATGCTTTATTTACAGTATTGCGTTTTCTGTCTGTACTATATACTTGTGTCGGATGAGTTTCAATTCCAGCACTTGGTACTGAAGGTGTCGGGACTGTTGCTGTTCCACTTTCAACTGATTCGGCCGATTTCTGTCTTGATAATGAATATTTTCTCATAACTGTTTCTGGTACTGAATAACGCCGATGTGGAAGACTTAATCGGGAATTGGCTCCTGTTAGACGATGTCCGGTCCCCATTGAACAATTTGGGCTGCACATTGACTCACTGAAATTAAAGAAATTTTATTTTAAATGCTTATCAATTTAATTAACAGTTTATTAATATAGTTGTAATAATAATAAATACACTCTACTTTGTCCAAAAAGTTCTCAGAAAAATTATAAATTTTTAATGAATCTTTATAACTTCAGTTTTATTTCTGTTTTCTCACCTCTTCATTTTATTCTTTCTTAGGTTGTTCCACGGGCTTCTGGAAGGACCTGCTTAAAGCCTCCACTTTTTTTTTAATTTTCTTTTTTAGAAATATCCAGAAATTATTATAAATAATTACATTGCCCAAATGTTTGGTTTGATCCCTCTCGGATTGTTTAATTGATATTGTTTGTTTCATAACAGAGAGCCCAAATTAAAATAAAGGTATCTGCGTTTTATTCAAAATAGAACTTTAATTATTTTGGTAGTTTTTCTTGCTTTGATTACATTTTCCCATAACTATTCTTTCCATTCAAGAATGTGGAAAACCAAAATAAATATCATACAAAGTTTTTTTTCGTTAAACATCATTCACAATAGGGTTCACTGAACATAGATTCCATTTCAATGATTTGACGAATAATAATGTTCGGTGACTTGCAATCAGTAACCTAGACTTGCAATATCCCTTCCATAGAATGGTATAATATAATACCTTCCTCTCATCATCATGTAATACCTCTATAACATCTGCAGCTTGTTTTTGTTGACTGAAATAAGCTTTAATTACTGTATGTTTGTTTCATAATCTGGAAAAATTGTTTTGTCTTTTATCCTCTAAAAAAAATAAGGAATAAAGAATATTTGAGGTAAATACACTCATTCATTTGGCAATGGGAAAATTGAAGAAGAAAATTCAGGCAGTTTCTGATCATATTCACAGATTTTACGTAAATAAATATATTTAGCTTTCACTGGCTAATAACCACATCTAAATGAAATAAATCATTTTTTGGACTTTTCAGACAAATTCTTTGTAATGAATATTTTTCCATTTTTCAGAAAAATAAAAAAAATTTCTGAGATTAAATTATATGCATTATTATAATTATATGTCATTTTACAATTAAGCTTGAGCAGTATGAGAAATGAGAATACGTAAGAGCAAATAAATAAAGAGCTATTCAGGAAGAAACATACAAAGAGTTTGAAATAAGGAAAATTTGGAAATGGAGAAATGAATTTATTAACTCTTTGTTCTCAATGTGACAACTCCTTTTGCATTCCAACACCAAAGTTTGGATCAAGGTGTATTGATTTGACTGTCAACAAATCCAATTTTGTTGGAAATTTAACGTTTACTGCAGTATCTCTTTTTCTTTTATTATTATAATTCAATGTAATATGCTGTTACTAATTTTACTGTATACTTTTGTTAATTATTTTACAGGCATTACTTATAGATTTTTTAGACTCCATTACTACTTTAAATATTATTGTTAATAAAGAGAAATACCAGACGTAGTAATTTTTATTATTATCTTGTTAATAATTCAGATAAAATTAATCATAGATCAATGAATAAGGATCATTCTTTTATAATGTTATTATTTTGTGAAAATATTAATTCAATTGATTTCTATTAAATATAAAACTATTCTCGTTCCTATGTTAACAGTAAATCAATGTGTAGGTCAGAAGACCACCATTTCTACTCTTCATATAATTAAAATGTGTTGATCACATGCTTCATGATGCATGATGTTTTTATCTTACAAAATTAAAATATAACGAAGAGTAAATTATTTCATAAAATATCAAAGTCATTATTAAACTATTATTGAGTCCTTTCCATTTACAGGAAACAAATCATTGAAAGTGTTACCAAGATCCTTTTGTTTGAAAAATTAGAATTGTGTATAGCAAATACTGAACATTTTGTTCAATTATTCAATCACTACAATAAATAATTAAATTACTTCTTATTCATACTCTTTATTTCTTATTTTAATTTATTAATATTAATTTTTTTTTTAATGTAAATATTATTTTACTAATACTGATTTAAGATTTTTATTTTGTTTTTAGCTATCTTATTTTTCTATTTTACAATTACAATACAACATAAACACTGATTTTTATGTACAGATGATATGTGAATTCTACAATATCATTTTATATTTATAAAAAAAATCAGCATTTTTATATTGTTATCAACCAAACAGCAATTAATCATTTGCTCAGCATGAGCTTCATTAAACTGTCCAGCATACAATTTTATTTTTTTAAAAATGACTGAAAGACTTAGAATACAAATGAATCTACAGCAGAGTAGAAGTATAAATATAACAGTAGTTGTATGGTTTGCTAACTGTTGTGTTATATACATTTTTTATGTAATTTTAGAAATGTGGGCTGTTAAAGGAAAGATTCCCAATATTAAATAATAATTTGTATGTTTATAATCGTCAGAAGAATATCAATATTGTATGATTTGTTCAGTATAATGTACCATCACTATAGTTTAATTTACATAGACCCAGTGGCTGTGTTGATTAGTGGTTTTTTATTAGTGTATTTTATTTTTGTATTATGTGTGTTAAAAAATATAATATTTATTAAAAAGCTGTATGTTATGTACTGTGGGATAATTAGATATATGGTAGAATATTTGTGTTTAGGTTTGGAGTGTGATCCCAGTTAATTATGGATAAGATGAAATTATGCAAGCTAAATGACCTATCGTGTTTGAATTCTATTATAATAAAATTCAAGGAATTTTAATTAGTCTACCCAATAGGTGATTTATCCATTATGCTAAAAGGTTCTTCAGGTTCCAGTGTTCTTAACTGGTAGTAAGTGGGAGCAGATTATACTTGCTGAACCCCAAAATAGGGAAGATAGGGAAAAATAACAGTTATGAGACTGGATCTTCTATCCTTAGTGGAGCTGCAGTTCATGACAAATAATTACCTTGAGAGATCAGGAGTTTTTATTTTAAACAGAGGGAGCAGTATTTTATTAATCAGTGCTTTTGGCTTTTGCATTGACCAATTTAAATGTATGACTGCAAAAAAAAAATCGTGTTCATTCAGAAATAGTTACAAGGTTCCTTAAACTGGAACAACTTTATCCATCCCTGGAATTATGGAGTTTTGAAGCACCCAATTGATGGGGATCAGATCCCCATCATAAGCAAGTACATAAATATTTATAAAATTCTCTTAAGGTAAATGTTAAATTAAAATAATGTTACTAAACTGATGACTAGAATGTAGATTAACTAGATTGGATACTAATATCATGCTATCTTAAGTTCATGTCAAACAACACAAATTTATTTTAGTTTGTCAGAAATAATTGTACCATTAGCATGCAAGGAAAGCAAAATTTGAATGATATTAATGTATTGTATGTTCTCCTCATATAACTAGCTGTTACCAATGAAAAAAAATAGATTGCATGAGGTCACTCCTTTTTATATTAATTTATGTTTCCGTTTTGCAAAATTATTGGGTATTTATATACATCTCATATATATTTATTTTATTGCTTCAATTAATAAAATTATTATTGTTCTCTTAATTCCTGTGAGTAAATAGTAATACGAATTTTAAAATTAGTATTCTATGTATGTAGTAGTTATAAACATTATGTTTATACATTTTGAGTCTTTCTGATAAATATAATTCTCATTCACTTCAGAAATCATAAGAAAAGAAGTTGTGCTGCTTAATTTATGACTTAATAAATTTTGAATAGAGCAATATTTTGCACATTGCCATATGGAAATGTCAAAGGGAAATATTTTAGCACATGAAAAATTCCATGCACGTTACAGGATTTGAACCTGAAATCTTGCAAATGAAGGCAAAAATGTTATTATTATTCTGTCATGGAGATCAGTATGTGTATATAAAATCTCATGGCATCCATTAATCCTATAAAAACTATTTACATTTTGAATATTGTTTTTTCTTGTTACAATTAAAAATTACAGTTTGTTGACTATGTGATGAATGTTAATTTGTTGTAATTTTGTATTTTTGGTGCTGAAAAAAGAAACTAAAACAACTAAAGGAAGGTTTTTTAGTTTTTATTTCCTTGTACAAATTAAAGGAAGTATTATGATTGCGGAAAAATTTCAGATTTTAACGGAAATATCCATTTCGACCACCCCTAAATCCATTATGACTAGTTTTGGCTTGACGTATGTCGTTCATATTTAGATATTTATCTCACATAACTAAAAACAATTAGTCATAAGATGTAAAAATTTTGGATTTAGGATTATTGTAACATCTAGTAATGCACATCCTCTTTTTATTGCAAGCAACTGGACCAAAAGTTTCAAAAAGGTCCAAAATCCAAAAAATTTTGATTTTGAACTTTTTCGTAACTGTGGTAATAACCCCTCAATGAGAGATTTTCAACTATATAAGTGTTGCTTATCTTCATTGGTTTCAGAGTTACTACAAAATAAAATTTTAATTAATGAAATATTTGGATCTTTCAAGGGGAAGGCACATCGGTTCAAATCCAATATCATCTATTATTCTTTTAACTTCTTTCAAAATTTAAAAAAAAATTTAATGTATTTATTAACCTCCGATTGTAAAAAATGTTTTACAATAAATAATAATTCAATAAAAATAAATGAAAAAATATAAGAAGTTATTAATAAAATAAAAATTTATTTACTTTTAATTTTATTTTTTTAATTTGTATGTGTAATTTAATAGGCATACAAGGAAGTCATGTGGTGTTCACATCAGGTTTTTTTTAAATTTTTATGTATAGATCTTAACTCCCCACAAAAGTTATTAAGCCTAATTACAGTTTGGCAGTTTGTCATTTATTCCTGAAGTCTCATCTTCTATCGTTCAAGCATTGTTTCTTCTCCAGCGCAACATTGTCTTCTGTAAAAAAACACTTCTCAGCATAATCTTACCATTTCATACATTGTCTTTCTCATGGTCACCTTCCTTTTATTCATATCTATTCAATTCTCTAAGAATATGTTATAAGTTCCATTCTCCTCGCATGTTCATCTTAATGTACTTTCCCATTTTTTTAAAATTTGTATTCACCAAATTTCTTAGGTTATGTTCCTCCCATTTTTTTTTACCTACTCCTCAGTTATTCATCAACTTATCTCTCCTGTTTGAATCCTACTCTACTCTCTTTTAAACATCAATGATTTCCCTGTTATATAAGTAACTGTATATAGCACGCACTAGCATTTTTGCCTTTTATGGGATAGATCTATCCTGTAACAAATGTTTTACAGTTTGAAAAAATTTGCTTCCTTTCTTCCTTCACCTACTAATGATTTCATGATCACCTTTCTGCTTATTTGAATGTCGGTACAAAAATTAGTAAATTCTTTCACTTTCTTCAAAGTTATAACATCTAGAGATTTATAATTTAACTAATCCATATTCTTACCTACCACCATCAATCAGTAAACTTTCAGTGTTCTCTGCCTGAATTATTACTTATCTGAATAAATCATTAAAGTTTTTTTATTGTGGTATTATTTAAAAATTCATCAACAGAGTGCTAATGATTTTGTAAAAGAAAACCTGGAAACATTCATTTGATCAGTGGATAGTTAAATATTTCAATAATATTAAATATAATATTCTTGAATATTAAAAGTGAATATATTGTTTGGAATTTACTTGTTATTGTTATTTTTGTGAGCTAATTCTTTAATTTGACTACTTACTAGAACCTTTTGTCAAATTCAGTAGTCATTTTATTTAGTGTGATGATGATGATGTCATGAGTGATGGAAATGTCTGAAGTATACTGGGATTGAATTTATGATAATTGCAGTAAAATTTATATTTCTATGACTGTAAAACAATAATATTATAAAAAACAATTTTTTCTTTGTGTGAGTTTATTCTTAAGAAAAAATTTTTATATGTGGTTACTACACATAATATAAATGTATGTTATAAATAAATGTGTGTGCATGTGTATATATATATATATATATATATACACACAGAGTGTATCAAAACTGCACGGCAATCTCTCGGAAACGGATTCCATATCTAAAAATAAGAAAAATGTTTCCAATAAACATATGCCTGAAAACGTTTTAGAAAAACTAGAAAAGTGCAATTTTCGTCTTCGATTTTTTGCGGT
>JAAAKQ030046361.1:0-16467 GCA_010016005.3 Zanna intricata
TTTTACCTGTATTTCTTTATCTAAATAGTTTTTAATTTTATTATGTTCATAATACCTTATTAATACAGATGCATTTGATAATGAACCTAATAAGCTTTAAGAACAAGGCATCCTTATATTTTTCTGCTTCATGCATATTTTAATATTAATATATCATTAGCATTTAATTCAAAACTTATTTTTTTGTACTGAATTTTTTGTTTGTCAGTAAGCAAACTAATTTAACATTAGAATGTTAGGTTTTTTTATTATTTTTAAGTATTTATTATCATAATTTGTTTTGCTAAAATGGGACACACTGGCCTTCAAAATGTATTTGATATGTTCAATAAAACATTATATTATGGTAAAGTTAATTTCCTTGTCCTAAATAATAACTTTCACGTAAATTTCAACATGTACTCTTACGTGATATATATATATATATATATAGCTGAATGGCTTTGATGGTACGTGACACTAAAAGATTTGATGTCCTTGATTAGAGCTGGTTCTTGTTGCCGAATGGCTTTGACGACTTGTAGTTTAAAACCTTGTAATAGCCCTGAGAAGAGCTGTTGTTGTCGCCGAATGACTTTGATGACTTGTAGTTTAAAACTTTGTGATAGCCCTGAGAAGGGCTGTTTGTGGTTTCTGGAGATTTCACGGAAATCTTTTTAATAATGGACAGAGAATAACAGAAAACTGAGGATGTTATGTGCATTGTTACTAGAACAAGTATAATGATTTATTATTAGTATAAGGTTTCAAAAAATAGGCTTATAAGGAGAAAGTGACATTTGTGTGAGCTGCTGTTCTGTATTTAGAAAATAGTAAAAAAATAAAATTATATAATACCTTAAATGAGAATATAAAATAAATTGATATAACTGTTAATAGTTTGTTTTAACTGTCAATTGTTAATTGGTAAAATTGATTTTTAGAGTGCTTTAGGTCATATAAGAATAATATCAAATTATTAACAATAACAATCTATAATATTTGTATATTTTTCCTCAGAGATGCTTCATGGGAACAGGAAGAAAATGCTTATCAGGAATTACTTTTTAGGCACAACAAATGTGATGCAAAAGAATGTATTTGCCCTTATGGAAGAGAGCACTACAACCAAACTTCGTAAGTTAAAATTTTTATTTTAAATAAATATTTCATAAGGAGAATACTTTTAGTGAGTACTGGTTTTGTAGTACAAAACTGTATTATAATTTAGTTATCTAAAGTGTTTTGTGTGACAGCTGCTGTAGCTAAGAGCAGTTACTAATAAATGTCAACACAATTTTATGAAATTGGACCCGATATTGTTTAACTCCATTGATTTTTGGAGACTAGTTAAGTAATTAAATATATTTTTGTTGTCTTAGTTGACCACTCAGAACTAAATCAAAGTTCAGTCATCTAGTGAATTATGAGTATATTTATTGGTGTTAACTTTCTGATTTAATTAGAATAATGATCACAACTTACTACAAGAAATTGTGTAGGGGTGCTCATTAATTGATGAATTTTAAAAAATTAACTTAAAAAATTTTACTTTCTTAATATTTTGATTCTTTTTATACCTCTACAGCAACATCAATTCTCAATATTTATCTATTGGTAATTGGGAAGTATTTTTTTAGAGCTACAAGGATCTTTTTAAAAACAGAAAATTCAATTTTCATTTTGCATAAAACTCGCCTAATTAAAAATCAAATTCTTAATTTTAATGAGGCGCTGCACATTTTTAAAGAATTTCAACTCAGTTGACACATCATGAGAAAGGTAGTATGGAAGAATGATATGGTAATATGTTAGGGATTTATAAACTCTTTTTGTACTGTTTATGTTTATTTCTGTTCATGTTATACACAAAGTTATTGTTTTTCATCATTGATTCATGCAATTTTTTGTGGTGTTTTATTATTGTTCTTTATAATTTTTTTTTTCTTGTAGGAAGTGGCATCTAATATTATGCCAACTGTGTGGGTCACAGGGCATTCATCATCCTTGTCAAAGAAAAAAATCAAAAATTTGGCAATGTGATATTTGTTATTCCCTGCTCCGTAATGGTATGCTTTATTCAATATTATTATTATTAAATAAAATAAAATGAATGCACAGTAAAAAAATAATACTATTGCTTTATGTTGAGTACTGTAAGTTATGAGAGCATACAAATACATTGCATGTTTGTAATGCATTAAATTTACATTATAAATTTTATATATATAATTATATTGAAACTAATATTTTTAAAATTCATATTATTCATCTGTACTGTTAAATTATATTTTTAATTCTATAATATTAACCTCCTTATATTGAATGAGATAAGCTATATCTTACCTTAATTTTATTATGAAATACCTTTATGGATCCCAGATCCTCAGTCACAATTAAATAATTCAATCATGACTGAGGATGTGAGATCCTGCAAAAGTATTTCCATGATAAAATTCAGTAAGATACGTCTTATTTGAATATACTGCACTAGGTGGTTTATACTATATATTTTAAAATTGACATATATGTATATTGTTAGCTTATACACTAATGATATTAAATAATTTGAAAATGAATACAATAATTTTGTTGATATACTTTTTTGCATGAATGTACTGGAGAGCATGACTGTACTGTACGATAAGTAATGTTTTAAAAGCAATGTTTCCTTAAAAAAGTTGCAGAGTTGACTGTAGTTTAGTGCATGGTTTATCCATCAGGAGAATAAATAATCAGTTGACATGCTCAACCTGTCCACTCGCAAGCCTTTCTTACGCTGTACTAACTTTAGAGGAGAGACAAATTCTCCCCACCAAGCAGCCACACCAAACCAATCTAAACCCCTATGCCAAAACTGTGAAAAAATACATCAAACATGCTTCCCACCTAAATATCTCCAATAGATATTTGAAAGTAATTACAAAGTAAATTACAAAGGTATAAGTACGTAATAAAGTATAAAATGAAAATATAAAAATACAAAAATTATAGTGTTCAGATTATTAGACGTCTGAAACAGGTAGAACACAAATTTCATTAATATTTCTTTTAAGTTCACCAGCTGCTGTTTTTACAGTCACAACTCTCACCAGATTGTCACTACTTGTATTAATGTCAATGATTCTTCCCAACTTTCACATTAAAGGGGGGGAAGATCATCTTCATTGATAAGAACCATCATACCAGGCACAATGTTGGAGCGAGCATTCACCCCATTCTGGAGGTGACCAAAATATTCCTTGGACTATCTTTGCCAGAAGTGCTGCTGCATTCATTGCCATCGTTATAATGAATTTATCTTTGCTTTGGTAATATCAAGCTCTGGTATTGCAGTAAGAGAAACACCTATCAGGAAGTGAGAAGGAGAGAGAGATAGGATATGTCGTTTGGGTCATCGCTTAATGACAATAAAGGACGGTAATTGAGACATGCCTCAATCTCTGTGGTTATGGTTGTCATTTCTTCATCAGTTAGAAGATTAGCCTAACCAACAATACATTTGAAATAAAATTTGAAGGATTTTGCTGCTGCCTCCCATAAACCACCCATATGAGGGGATTGTGGAGGTATAAATGACCAGGTAATACTGTCCTTTAGCAAGAAATCATTAACCTTGTTGAAGTGTTCCCTTGATCTGAATAGGTCATTCAGTTCCTTTAATTGACGCCTTGTGCCTACTAAATTGCTGGTATTGTTTGAATATATCTGCTGACACCTTCCACGACAAGTGATAAGTCTCTTCAAGGCACCAATAAATACTTCAGCCATTAAGTCACTGACAAGTTCCAAGTGAATTGTCCTTGTGGCAAAGCATACGAAAACACACACATATGATTTTAACAAGGCTCGTTTGCGACCATGGCTGATGTAAAATAGTCCACAATAGTCTATTCCACAATCAAAAATAGTCTAGAAGGCTGAACTCTTTCCCTTGGTAGATTTCCCATTTGTTGATTGGAATATATTGGATTTGCCCTAAAGCAAACAGTACACTTATGAACTACATTCCTCACTAAGCTTTGTCCATGAAGAGGCCAATATTTTTGCCTAATGGCAGCCAATAATCCTTGTTGGCCAACATGAAGATTCCTTATATGTTCATTAATAGCAATAAGTTCAGCAAGCTCATTCTTATTAGGTAAGACAATTGTAAATTTTTTATTAAATGGCATATTAGAATTTTTTAATTGTCCACCTACTTGAATAATTCCGTCAGAATCTATAAAAGGGTTAAAATATTTTAAGTTTACTTCTAGCATTTGCCTTATTTTTTGAGATTAAGGACTGGTACTCCTTATTAAAGTGCAAACATTGAACATGTTTTATAGCTATACTTAGTGCATTGTTGAGTTTTGTAGCTAATAAAGACTTATTGATCTTGATTTTATTACAAGTTTTTACAAATCTACAAACGTACTTGCAATAATTTGGTTAATGAAGAAAATTTATTTATAAAGTTCCAGTCATCTTCTTCTGTTACAAGTAAGGATATATTGAGCATTGTTCAGGAAAATCCCTTGACAAATCAACTCAATATTCTTGACTGAGAGCAGAGGGTCAACACAAAGCTAGTCTGGGCCATTCCACCAGAGTATGTTGTCCATAAGTTGAGTAGGAACTACACCACGAGTTATAAGATCTGCAGGATTATCTGATGATGAAACATGATGGCAAATAGCTTTTTGAGACCTTTTTGAATTTCCGCTACCCTATTGGCTATGAAGGGGCTGAAATCCATGATAAAACAATAGTTGAGTCAGACGAAAGATGTACTTCATTGATTTTAATATTGAGGGTTGAATAAACTTTGTGAAACAGATGAGCTAAAACAACGAAGCCACGGAGTTCTAAACACGGCAACAAGACCTTAAGAGATACTACTCTGGACTAAGATCACAGTAATGATTCTCTCTGCATCAGTGGAATGTAAATAAATACAGGCACCATAAACTTTCTCAGAGGCATCACAGAATCCGTGCAATTTTTACAGTTATTGGACTCTCTTTAGAAAGTATAAATCTGTCGATTCATAGATTAGTAATGGGTGATAAGTTATAAAACATTGGTTTTCATTCTTCCTGCATTTCACACGGAAGCTTTTAATCCCACTGTAGTTCTTTCTGTCATAAACGTTGCATAAATAATTTACATAGAATTATTATTGGAGAAATTAAACAAAGATGGTCGAATATAGCTGCTATAGACGAAAGAACATTTTTCTTAGTGAAGTTCTGTCTTGTAACAATATTAAAGGTGCCATAATATTCTTAATGTTTTAACATTCCCTTTGCTACCAAGTTATAAAGGCAGTTGTGTTTCTCTGTCCCCTTGTGGAACGTTTTGTAATAAACTAGGTGAATTGGAACACCACTTTCTGAGATAGAATCCTCCCCCCCTATGGAGTAATTTAATTAATTCATTTTGATTTTTAATTGCATCTTCACTTGTAGTAACACCTGATATGTAGTCATCCACATACATGTATCATAATAGAGCTCGCGATCCCAAGGGAAATTCCATACCTTCATCTTTAACTAACTGATGTATACTTCTAATTGCCAAAAACGAAGCCGGAGAAGGTACCATATGTTACAGTTTTTAGTTTGTATTGTTTGATTGGTTCTTCTGGATGACAGCACAACAGAATTCTTTGCAATTCACAGTAAACATCATTTACTCTTATTTGTCTGTACTTGTTCTCAATGTCAGCAGTGAAACATACTTGGTGTGTTCTAAATCTAAGCACAATTGAGCCATAAGTCTTGCTGAATTATTGGGTCAATGTGCAGCATGTCATTTAATGACAATCCGAAGAGGATTTACTTGAAGCATCAAAAACAACTTGGACCTTTGTTGTCGAGCTTTCTTTGAATACAGGATGATGAAGTAAATAGTAAACTAAGGTAGATCTTATAGGAGATATAGCCAACTCCATGTGCCCCATTGACTCGTATTCTTCCAGAAATCGAATGTATTCCTCGCATAATTTTTCATCTTAACTCAAGCGCTTCTTGAGACTAAGAAATCTAGTTGTGGTACCTTCTAAAAGGTGCCACGACTAGATTTCTTGGAGGAACTTTAGAGTTCCTCCAAGCTCATTTATGTTGTTCTTTAATGGAAGATGAATTATGTAATGTCCTTCTTCATCTCTAGTTGTGTTGTGATAAAAGTGATCTTCGCAAAAGTTATTCTTTTTATTTAATGGTGGAAGTGTCGATTCTAGCATTTGGACTATTGTTACTAATTTTCGGTACAACTAAGCAACTTATTGTTCTATTGTAAGAGTTATGAATACCCTTTATATTGACGGTAACACAATGAAATGTTTGAGATTTTGTGTCATTTATGCCATGAATGGGCACATTATTTTTATGTTTTTTCAAATGTAGTTTTTGAACTAAAGATTCTGAAATGAAATTAGATTATGATGCACTTTTGAGCAATGCTCTACAACTATGTATTCGTCCGATGTGATCTCTGACTTGAAGAATAGCTGTGTCCAGCAAAATATCAGGGTTGCTGCTTTGAAAGAACAATAATTGTTTGCATTTGGTTTTTGAATAACATCATTAAGTAATTTATCAGGAGTTTGAATTTTATCAAAATCTAACTTATCCTTATGAACTAGAGTATTATGATGTAAACCACATTTGCAGCATCCTTGTGTAACATTGCATTTACTAGAAAAGTGATTAGAACATAAACAGTTAAAACATCAGTTATATTTACTAATTAAGTTCTGCCTTTGAGACACATTTAAATTTAAAAATTTTGAATATTTCAATAACAAATGAAATTGTGAACACACAATATAGGTATTTTGAGTTGTTACGTATGCGTTTCTGGGTTGCTTATTATTTTGGGTTATTTGTTTGCCTTCACTGTATTTTAATTTATCTAACGATTGGTATTCCATCTTTTAAGAATGCTATCAGATCTGACATTAATGGAATTTTTGTTCCAGAACATTTATTCTTCCTTGCCCTTTTTGGGGCAATTTACATAACGTAAATTGGCTGCTGATTCCTTCGAGGCAAAAGAAAGATTCAACAGATTTTTAATATGTTTTTGAATTATTAATTTAGGATTATTGTAATGATTATTAATCAATTTCCATGCAACCAAAAAATTATCAGAACTGATGGTGATGTTTGCAATTAGTTTGTTGTTTAAGGATGAATTTAACTAATGTAAAAGCTGAACATTAGATAGAGGTTGGTTTTTTATAATTAAACTATCAATAACATCTCCAAAACACATCCATTTCGTAAAATCTTTATTAAAAGTAGGTAATGAAATAACCGGCAAGTTTATCAACTAACTTGAATTTATTTGAGACTGACTAGCTGTGTGTTAGGTTCAAGCTTAACATTTTTTGTATCATGAGAATTAATTATTTTATCCATGGCGGATTTAACAGAAACATATTGATCCTCAACTCCAAGAGTTGAGGATAAATATGTTATCAAAATCTAACTTATCCTTATGAACTAGAGTATTATGATGTAAACCACATTTGCAGCATCCTTGTGTAACATTGCATTTACTAGAAAAGTGATTAGAACATAAACAGTTAAAACATCAGTTATATTTACTAATTAAGTTCTGCCTTTGAGACACATTTAAATTTGTCTCATTTAAATATGTTTAAATATCATGATTTGTGAGGCATGATGGACATCAATATCATTAGTTCCTAAAATTAACTGACAGTCAGTAAAATTATTGAACGCGTCAGTTAGCAAGTGTAATCTTGTGCTAATGTCATGTATACTATGACTCTGGGGGTCATAATTGCTTATGACGAACGTTTGGGATCATGTTATAGCAGTCTTGTGAAAACCTTGTTTTTTAACAAGTTTGGCTATCTCTGTCGTTTTCATTGTTTACAGTATAATATTAACTGTCCTTAAAATGATATATAAATGTGGAAATAACAAAGCTTAACACCATATAATAATAACATGTAACAATGTAATGTAAATCCTATAAAATCATATGTTGACGAATAATCGATAATAATTACTATAAATAATTGACCCAGAATAATACAATGATTATTATTTTGCCTTGGCAATGAGCCAATTAAAATCATATATCATAATACAAATAAAAATGACGTCTGTTTAATAGGAATAGAAAAAGAAATTGAATAAGTTAATGGTTAAAATTGGTTGGAAAGTAAACATGAAAGGATGACATAATAAAGCTGATAGTGATTCTCAAATAAACAAAAAACTGATATTACATGCCTCATAATGAATCCAGACTGTTGCATGACCTCATTAATGACTCCACGACGTGGTATGCAACTGCTAGGCGACGATGGTGATAAGGAAGGCAATAAGATGATGCAATGCACATATTGTATCCATGCACATTAACGATGTGTAAGCGCAAAATAAATTACGCACGATGTTATTTAACTTTTGTAATTTATTTTATAACATGTAATTTAATAAAGTCACAAATGATATCACAGTCTCTTATTATAGCACTGTTATCACACTGTTAACATTGTCAGTCTTGGGTTTTAAAACACACTAAATTAATTATCCTGCCCGAAAGAGGACCATAATGTTTCCTTACAAAAGTTTCTTGATGGACTGTAGTTTGGTGGGTGGAGATCTGTCAGGAGGATAAATAATCAGTTGACATACTCAACATGTCCACTTGCAAGCCTTTCTTGTGCTGTATTAACTCAAGAGGAGAAACAAATTCTCACCAAACAGCCACACCAAACCAATCTAAACCCCACACCAAAACTGTGCAAAAATATATCAAACAATCGATAAAGTTGTTTGGACACAGCATTAAATTGTTATTGTAAGTGTAACAACTTTGCTCTGTAAATTACACCTGTTTAATATTTTACTTTGGTTTGTTTTTATCTATTTAATATTATTTTTTCTTTTAGCTAAAAGAAAAAAAAACCGTGACGGTGTTAGTACTCTTCAGTTAGCATCATCAGTTACAGGCAGTTCTCAAGTCCACAGACAATCTTTGAGGTAAATTCAGTATTATTGACATACCAGAAGAGCATAAAGTTTATCCCTGATTAGAAACATTTACATAAAGAAAACCATGAGGAATATAAACATATCTTTTTACTGTTATTTAAATTAATTTTTAAAAAATTTTTGTTTGTTTATTGATATGTTACTGTTGCATAACCTGGTATTTTCAAAATCGCATCAATGAAAGAGAAAGTCCAGTATGTTTTGTGGTATCTTGAAGCAAAATCACTGGTCACAGTGCAGAAGAAATTCAGAAATGAAGTACAGCCAACCTCTGCCAGATATTAAAAAGCATCAGAACATGGTATTTAATATTTGTAAATACTGGTGGTTGATGAAATTAACAAAAGTGGCAGGCCCAGCATACCAGACTGTTGGTGCTGTTATGCAAGGTCTTTCAATGTAGTCCAGGTAAGGCAGTGGGTTGTGCTCAAACAAAGCTTTCGTGTATCTCAGAGTGAAGAGGTTAAGATTTTGCGCAAACTGCTAACACTTGTACACATAAGGTTGCAAGTTTTTACTGCCTAATGATAGCCTGTGACAAGCCTCTTTTACTGCAGAGATTCTGCATCAAGTTGAAGACAGTGATTATCTTAAACATACTTGTTTTCTGGATAAGAAAATATTTCACAGTTTCTGGATATCACTCATCTTTTATTTCGTTTATGAGGTATGTTAAGGATAAAATGTGTTTGACACAGATTCTAGGTATTCCAAATTTGAAGTCAAGAATAATAAATGCTCTTCCTACAATAACTGAAAATGTGTTGGAGAATACATGGAGAAAAATTGATTATTCGTCTAATGTTCTCCATGCAAAAAAAGTAGCACGTGTTACAGCATATTATTGTATTGTTAAAAAAAAAATCTTAATTGAGTTGAAAATACATTTTTGAATATTATTTTTGACCAGCTTTCTGGAAGTAAATGTTTACAATCTGGGAAAAACTTTATCCTAACCCATGTATTTATTTCTTCTATCATTATTAACATATGGTTCATATGCATTTTAAAACTAATGTATTTCATTGAAGTTTTTTTCATTAATTTAGTTTTTATCATTAAAGTAAGTTTTAATAATTATGTGCTTATTTACAACACAAATAATTTATTCAGTTTTTTCTTTATTAAATTTATTTGTAATGGTGGCTATGTGTACATCTGAAAGCCATAATTCAAAGTCTTAGATTTTAATGATATTTTTCTGATTGGAAAAAAAAACAGTATTAATCATGAAAGTTTACTGGTTCAGGATTTTATTTTTTATGATCAGTAAATGAAAATTAAACATAGTCATCCCTAAAAATTGAGTAAGATATAAGTGAAGAAATTCATTTTGTATCTTAGTCATTCTTATAAATTTTTCATATTTTTTATTGATTGATCCTGATTTTAACTTAAATTAGTGATGCCGAGTGTAGATAATTTAAACAATTTTCTCTAGTAAATAAGAGAATTATCTATAGCAAAGCTTCACTTTAAAAATCCTTGGTCTGTTCAAATGCTGGTGTTTAGAGCCAAGTAAGTGTGTTACTATTAATATTAACTTAATAAATTGAATAATTGTATAATACAATTATTCAATTTTTTTGCTGATGCTTTTGTTAGAAAATGCTTTTATAATAATTACTTGCTTTTTATAATTTTACATGGTAGTTTTGAAAATAAAATTTTTATTATTTACTCTACATTTGGTTGTTAACAACAGTAAGAACTACCTTTATTGTCTTAATTGCAAATCATAAAATAACTATATACCTTTGATGTTGAAATGTACTTATCTGGATTTATAAATAAATAGTTATATTAAATAATAGTTATGTAGGGTAATTAGTGTTTTGGATAAAGATATTTGGAGTATATTGACTGTCCCCTTTAAATTTGAGGATTTGTCTTAACAGATTTCGAGAGACAGCATGTTATTAGTTGAAGATGCTGTTTATTTTAACTTGAGTAGTTTTTCTGTTTCAATTAATACAGTATTATACTTGGATGGAGTTTCCAACCAGTTGTGAGTAAAGTTTTCCTTACACAAGAAAAGTGATTCATTTATAGAATTAATAGTTTTAAATAATCAAAGAATGATTTCTGAAACTTGATGGTAGCATTATTTTGTCTCATTCAAGTTAGATAACAACATGAATCTCATCCTTTATATTTATGTAAGTATGTCAGGTGCTATAACCGAAGTGGTTGTAAGTGACCTCACCAAGGAGCAGCTGGAACCACAGTTAGGCTGTCAACATCTGCTCCTCAGTGTTGTGGCAGCAGATTAAACCATTACTTCCCAAGTTATGAAAAAGGACTCCCCATTGGGGTTTCCCCTGGCTCATCGAAGCAGTCCAACCCTCCGCTTGTGGAGTACCAAAATGCCTCCTCCTCAGAAGAGCTACCTTTCCCTTCCCTACACCTAACTTACCAGGGATTGTGTAGGCATTGCATGCATACGACCCTCTCAAACCTTGAAGGGCCCCCATGCATCCTCAGAAGTACCTTGACCCAGGACACTCTTGTTTATGAGTAGATACCTTACTTTTGGCATCCGGGTTATATCCTACTGCCTGATTCCAGATAGACAAGTACAAATATACGCAAGTTATTGATTTGCAGTCCAGGATGAACTGCATGATTAGGTATCGTATCAATTTCCATGTAGAGTACAAAAACACTCTTCAGCCAACTCCTTGAATCCACTGCTTTATGCAATGTCTCAGTTCTCCAGCCCAACTGGTCATTGGTCATGGATATGAATAGTCACAACCGTCGTAGAATAATCACAGAATTATAACATAAGGAATACAAAACAGGTTAAAATATACAGAAAAAACTACAAGAAATAAAATATCATGAAATTGAAATGTACACAGTACAGATTTAAATAAAACATAGCAAAAAATAATTATATATCACATCATTGAGTAATGATCACTGCTACCTGGCTGCTCTTGATTGTGAAGATTTCATTCTGGCTGAGTTGAGCATAGTAACTCTTTGATCTAGCTCTAATCTACTCCCATATGGACACCTCTCCCTTTCCTGTATTGCATCGGTTCTCTGGTTCAATTGGTCATGTATTTGAAGAGTTACAGTCAACATGAGATTAAAGCACTACATATCCACCACATATCTCCCTAACAGCATCCCTATCGCAGCAACTCCATCATGGTCCACTAGCCAGGGACCCATCTCCAAGCTGCACCTCTTTGGTTCTGACAGCAGAATGAAGTCTATATCTGCAGCTACCACAGTTTCCCAAATGAGATGCTGCATACAACCACACTCCTATTGGTGATGATCTGGATGCACTTCATCGCTCGTACTTTTTTTCAGGCACAGCTGCCTTCTCTACATGTAAAGCATTTTGCTGGTGCCTTACATTCTGTTCTCTTGTAGTTGCTGCCACTGCAGTTGTTGCACAGCCTGTTCTATCGGGGCCACGACAGTTTGCAGCTCCTGCATCGGTAACAGTGTGTATTCTGCAAGTGCAGCTTGACCCTGCAGGTCTGCCAGCCTATGAGGATCCTTTTCAAGGAGGCAAGCCTGTGAGCTTCTTTTTGCTGCAAGATGAAGGTGGTGTTCTGGGTATTGCTGAAAGTCGGCCACGAGGTGATTAAGCATGGTAGTGTAGCCAAGTGTCTTTTCCACACTCTTTAATAGTTCCTCAGAGATGGCCTCGACATCAAAATCCTTTACATGGATGCCATGTTTTTGGCTGTGGCGCTTCTGTCCTGTATTTTCAGCTCAGGGGATGACTAGTCTAATGACTAGGGGAAGGACTACTGTAGTGGAGTTCTGGTTTTTTTGCTCCTTTGGTGCAGCCCGTTCTTCAAGCAGATAAATGTCTAGTGAACAATCCTGCCGGCATGCTCAGTATTCCATCACCATTTTGGTGACATCTCCCACCAAATCTTTTATTGCGGCCACCCCAAGGCATCCAGCAAATTCATCTTGAACATGTCACATGGCCTTTAAAGTCCACCATACCCAATCTGCTTCTGTCTACAAAGACTGTAAAGGTGCAGCTAGAAGTCTTCATCTTTTCCTTTCTACCAACACTGAGGCTCCAGATTCATCCAGGCACTACTGTGACTGTGCCTGGTATGGGAGGCCTTCCTTCCAGCCATCTCCTGATCCTGGATGTGAGTTTCTTTACCTGCTCTGACATTTTGACCTTTCCATTTCGTCTAATGTCGATAACAAAGACTTTGTTGCTTTGCGTTTGACTCGATTGAAGGACCACTCATTCACTAGTTTTGTTTGGGTATATGTCTTCCCTGGTCATTTAACATTTTGTCCTTACGTGTGTGTACCAATCTAGTTTTTAGAACCTCTTCTATGTTCGGTTTTTTTGAATCTGTCATCTGCATCCCCATATCTTTCATACTTGGCTTTATTTTTCTGGAGGATTTGACCTCAGAGGCCCGTCTGGCGACCAGGTCTACCATGTTTTTTAGTTGGCGTTTGGGTTTTGCCACGTCGCGCATGGCAACCAGCCCATTTATTGCTGATAGCAGAGACTCGAGAACATCACTTTCACTGCCTTCAGAGTCACTGCTAGGACGCCTGACTCTCTTGATGCCTCTGTCCTTGGAGGTGATAGGATGTTTCCTGTCAGTCTGTCCTGCTAATTCCGTGTCTATAGCTTCTTCCTTTTCGACTTTGGCTTTCATTACATCGTTCCAATTACAGCTGCAGAGGAGAGAATTTCTGGGGTCAAAAAATTTCTCCCCTGAAATCAAAACACCTTGATGGGGGAGGTCCCCGGACAAAAATTGGGAGGGGTTCTAGGTGACCTAACAACAGGCAAACTCACTACTACATGGGCATAGCTAATCTCAAGATAAGTTCTGTGACAACCTTACTAAGAAATATGAAGAGTGACGTGTTTTTTCATCAGGCAATTATGTCGACATTGGCGAGTCAAGCTTGCCAAAATGCAAAAAAAAACATTCAGCTCTAGACCAACACTTTTATTCTGTTTATCATCAGGACTAGCGGTGTAATGAACATTATAACTTTCAGACTATGTGATTGTCTAGAACCTTTTACAGTTTTTGAGTTTTACACAAATAACAGCCATAAGATATCTTTTATAGTCTTATGAAAGACTAGGAACATACTTAGTTCTCCATTCAAAAATCTCTTAATTTTAGAAGATCAAAGTAATATGGTGCCAAAGCCAGACCAAACAGAGGACGGTTCAATACCTTTTAACCAAATCTTTATGACTGTTTTGAGTGGTTTGGAAATGTTCATTATCATGATATAGAAACAGCTCCTTACTGAACAGCATACACACATCTATATAATGTGCTGTAATTTTTTTTTTTTCATTATCTTTCTGAATCGATGGTTTCTGAAGATGTAATCAGTCCAAAAAATGATTTACAAAAAGTTCTGTGCAGGTGCCATGACTTAAACATTTTGAGTTCAGAGGAAGAACATGAGTAGTGGTGCCTGCCGCTAAAGTAAAATTTTTATATTTTCTTGTCACAGATTTCATAATTAGAATAATGAGAAGCATTCAGAAAGCTACAAGAACTTAACTGACATGAATCTTCTGTTTTGTTGAATCTGTGCACCATCAGCAGTTTCTTCAATGATGGAGATAGACATTGAGATGTCTTGCTTGCTCACTTGCCTCCACCTTTGTTTATTAAATAGCTCACATCATTTCTCCGTCATTTGCCCCATTACCTTCTGCATATAGCTGAACTATTTGTTGGGAAAATTCTTTTTTTGTTTAAAAAATGAATTTCATCTTGATGTTTGACATGTTAATTAAATACTACCGAAAAAATAATGTCATGGACTAAAGAGTTTGAAGCTATTAGTCTCATAGACATGTTGAGAGCATTTAATTTATGTTCTTAACAATCCCAGTAATTCTTACTTTAAAAATTTTTTATAAAAAACAATTTGTTTTTGGAGCAGTTAATCTTAATTTTTTTTCAGGTATCTTTTTAGTCGTATAACAAGTTATAGAAGTGCACAGTATCTATCCTAATCATGTCCTTCCTTAAATTCTTTTTTAACCAGTAGAAAGTGATAAAAACGTCAACAAAATTCGAAACATACTAGTTATAATTATTTTATAAAATTATGTAAACAATCACTTTGTTGTATCTTAAATTTTCTTTAAGAAAATATTAAGATAAGATATTATTATCTTATAATTTAAAAAAATAATATTATTATTTTAACTATCGTATTTAACTGAATTAATTGTACAAGATGATATTCTTTATTCAGTAGGAAATCAGAACCAGATTCCAATATCGATGATTTATCAAGTTTTACATGTAATAAAGTAATTAAATTTGAAAAATTAAAAAAGCCAGTCTCATCATCAACAAAATCATATAATAATAAAAATGGTTCAGATGTTAGAAGAAAGAGGAATAGTACAAGATCCTCCTTGTCTTTGACATTTCAGCATTATAAATTGAACTCTGCTTCATCATCATCGTTAAGTTTGAAATTGAATAATCGACGGAAAATAAGAACACCTCAGACATTATCATCTTCAGTAATGTCAGTTACTAGATCTATTGCACCAGTTATTATTCTTGGCTCCGATGATGATGATTGCAGTGATGTAGAGGTATGTATGAATTAAGCAGTTAAATCACTGTATGTTTCAATTCATTAAGTAACTTTTTTCTTGTGGTTTTTTTAAAAAAGGGCTATACAGCCCTTTTACATTTATATATGAATTTCCTTGTATTTGATAAGTAAAATTATCACTATTTTTTTATAGCAATATATTACTTTATGAATATTATTAATGTTAAAAAATTAGGTTTATTTGCTTTTAGTCATCCCTTTGAACATATATCAAAAATGGTATGTTAGAATCACAAGCAGTACAGTCACACTGATAGATTTATTAAACACCTGTTTATAAATTGTTTTTAGTTTTAAGATGCGCTTAGAAAATCAGTTTACAAGGATGGTTTGAATATAAACAAGAATTTTTGATCAAGAAAATATTTCTTGACTATTTAAAAAAATTTTGAAATAGGACTATTGAATTATCATTGCACATTTCCTCAGAATATTTTGATACAGATTATCCAAAATGAGCGTACTGTTGTCTGGAAGAATTAGAATTAAGTTTTTAATAAAATATTTTTCAAAGTCTATAGAATTCATCTGTCCTTTGTAATCACCAGATGTTAAATTATTTTAAAAATGTATTCTGTACTTCTAAATAAGCCCAATGTTTGTGCTGACATGAACAATAATTACTTTATTCAATGAACTTGTATTTATTACCTTTCCATGTAAAGGTGTCTGGGTTAAAGGTATCCAAAAATAACAACTTATATTAAGAGAACTATTTAATGTAATTTTATAACTTTTTTAATAAACAAAGCATCTTACCAGGTTTTAATTAGGTTAATCAAGTTCAAGGGTAAGCTGGAGTAGGTTTTGTAGTGAACAAGAAGATAGGGATGAGAGTAGA
>JAAAKQ030046383.1:0-35542 GCA_010016005.3 Zanna intricata
AAATCTACATGAAACAAATTTAAACTTCGCGGAGTGTAACCTTTCGGAACTACGTACGTCACACGACTCAACCAACCGCAGAGAGACTACTGCAGAACACAATATCTCGCCTTGAGCTTAGTCAAGGGTTATCGGCTTCACCTTTTCACCCGAGAAAGCTAAACGTGTAGTCTTTTCTTGGCTCCGGGACTCCTCCATACCGCAAGTATTTCTCAACGGAGAGCTGATTGGTGTCTCTCCTGATATCAGATTTCTAGGCTTAGTTTTTGATAGCCGTCTTATGTGGATCAAACACATTAAAAAATCGAAAGCAAAAAGTTCCAAACTTTTAGATATGCTTCGAGTCCTTAGCAACACAAATTGGGGAGCCGACCAGTCAAGTATGATACGCTTTTATTACTCATTAGTTCGTTCCCGTTTAGATTACGGTTATGTCGCCTTCTCTTCAGCGCGTCAAATCGTACTTAAAATGCTGGATGCTGCAAATCATTCTTTCCTTCGGCTTGCCACAGATGCCTTTAAATCAACCCCTGCCGTATGCATGATTGTTGACTGCGGTGAGCCATCACTTTGGGATAGACGGGACCAGCTTTTAACATCCTATTTTGTCCGTCTCAAAGAACAGCCAAATCGTCCTGCTTTTGACTCGGTTCTTTTTTTATTTGCATTTTAATTTCAAGATTGTGACTTATAATAGTCATAAGATTTCTGTGACATTAATTTTAAGTGTTAGGTAGTATCTTTATTTTTAATGTAATGGTACATTTTAGCTTTTTACTTTTCTATGTGATATTAGAGTATGATTTTAGTGATAAGTGGTTTTTAAGTTTTTAGTCTCTTCTTTTATTTTCTATGTAGCTTTAGACTGTAGTTTGATTTTTTTATTTTTAATTTTAGTAAGTTATGCTAATTTGCACAACTGTTGATGGATTTTAATGACTACTTTACTGTAATAAAGTAGTCGTTAAAAACTACTTTACTTTTACTGAGCTATTCTTTTTACTGGTTTTTTTTACTACTTTTTAATAACTTTTACCGGCTATCTACATTCTGGATAAACTTTGTGATAAGTAAGACTACTTCTGCAGCAAATCAATTAGCTTTTTTGCACATCAAACGGATGTCATCCATTCATATTCACATTTCCAATAGAATGTAGAAAATGTAAGCAATGTAACATTTTTCTGATTACATTTCACAATAAGAATAACAATATATTGTTGAAAATTTTGAACTCAACTGTAATTTTACTTCAAATTTTAAAAACTTGAAAAAAAAGTTAAAAAGGTGATTGTAGTATTTTTTTAATAATACTCAGTCAGTATTTCTGATTAACTATAGAGGATAACATCATTGGTGTTGTGGAATTTGAGTAATACAAACTGTTTGAGTACTACTATTGTATGTGGATGCAAGAAATAAAAACTGGTATAAAATTATTTTTTAATTTTGAACATAACTCATATTAAAAATTTCTATTACAATAAAACTGTTATATTAAAAAAAGTATTAATCTGAAAATGCAATTAGTTACCTATTTTGCCATTTTGAAATTTATAAATATAAAATTTGCATATTTATATATTTTTAGAACATATTATTTTTAAAAGATATATCAGTTTCATTAAAATATAAAGTTTATACATTCTGAAGATTATACATTCTAAGGTTCAAATCCTAGTAAAGATATTTTATAATTTTATATGGATTTGAATACTAGATCATGGATACATGATCTAGTATTGGTAGTTGAACAGTATTACTACCAAAGAACACCAGTGTTCTTTGGTAGTTGGGTTTCAATTAACCACACTTTTCAGAAGTGGTAGACCTGAGATTGTACAAGACTACACTTCATTCACGTTCATACATATCAACCTCATTCATCCTCTGAAGTAATACCTAACATGGCCGTGAATAAGTAAGTATGGACCAAACAGAAAAAAAGAAAGTGACAGAATTAAAGAGGTTTAATTCACTTTCAAGGGATTTTGTTTTTTTTGTACTAATATTAGAAGTACATTACCAAAACAATGGATGACCTTTTGCTATTAATATTCATTTTGTAAATATAATTCCATCAATTCCAGTATTTTGTTCTTATGTCATATATTAAAATATTATTTGTAGTATTATTTTTAATGTATGAAATTTTCATGGGTTACAAGTTTCCATTGTCGGTCTTTGAGTTTCCATCATATGTTACAGGACTTGTATCTAGTAAACTTTTGTCTCTACAAATGCATTATCAGACATTAGTAGAACTATTAGTGTAACATGGCAGTATTATAAGCTTTAAAATTGTTCATTTTGTTTAGGCTCCAATCACACCAATCCTATATGTTTGGTTTTGCACCAAAATGATAGTAAATTTTACATTTTTTTACCAACTATTCAGGCCTTTAAAGCAAAGAAGGGAAATTTAGTGGAAAATAGAACACTTCACCATAAATGCTCATATAGAATATATGTAACCATTACTGCAGCCAATGTGTTAGTAAAGGTAATTATTTTTATAAGTGTATAAGGTATGTTTCCTGGAAGCACATGATCAGTGGTTCATGCACATCAGTCAATACTCTAGCATCTTCAATGCAGGATCTAAGGCCTCTAACGTTCCACTGAATAATGTTACTAATTAAATTAATTAATAAATTATTGCAGGATTCGTACTGTTGGTTGCCTGCATTTACAGAAGTTTTGCTTAATGTCACAGTGGCAAAAGAGACATCTGGTTTAACGAGGTTTCAAGAGTTCAGTGTCTTTTTGTATTCTCTTCGGGTGGCTGGGAAAGAAAGTTTTCACCTGGTACAGATATTTAGGACTGCCTTCTCTTCTTTGAAGGTTGGGCAATCGCAAGATCGAGCTAAATGCGCTCCCCCACAATTAGCACATTTTTCTTCTTCTTGGCAGTTGGTGTCGTGCTCTTCTTTGGCACATCGAGAGCAAATCACAGTTTTTGAACAAGAAATAGTAGTATGGCCACATCCTTGGCATTGGAAACATCGTCATGGGTTGGGGATGAAAGGTCTCACCCGAACCGATAGGTAACCCACTTTTATCTTGTCTGGAGGTAGCGGAAGATTAAAAGTTAAAATAAGGGAAGGTGTAGATTTTCGCACTCTGTTATCTCGTTTCTTTATTCGTGTCACCTCCAAAGCTTCCCAAGTACGAAGTTCAGCAGCTATTTTAATTGTATCCATCTCCATAAAGTCACGGCAAAAAATCACTTCCCAGTTGATATTGAGTGTCTTGAGACAAATCGCACTTATGTTTATGCCACCCATATTACTGAGAAGTAATAGGGAGCGACTCTGCTCATCATTGAATGTTTCTACCAAAATCGTTCCCTCTCGTAATTTCCTGATGTTTTTCGGAGAACCAGTTAACATTTGTGAATTAAAAAAGGGGAGACCTTATAGAGAGAGCCACCCTCTCAATTATTCTGAAGAACAACAAAACAAAATATTACATAAATTACAAAATATTTTGTAATTTGTAAATATTTTGTAAGTACCACATGTAATATCTCAATGAGGGCTTATTACTGCAGATAAGAAAAATTCCAAAATCCAAATTTTTTAGATTTCGGGCTTTTTTGACACTTTTGGTCCAGTTGATTGAAATCAAAGGGGGAAGTCCACAACTAGATGTTAAAACAGACCTAAATCCAAAATTTCAATATTCTACATCTAATCGTTTTTTATTTATGCGAGATACATACGTACGTACGTACGGACGTCACGCCGAAACTAGTCTTCAAGATGGATTTAGGGATGGTCAAAATGGATATTTCCATAGGAATCTTTAAACCGAAATTTTTCGCGACCACAATAGTTCCTTTACTTCGAACAAGGAAGTAAAAAACGAAAAAAAAAAGTTGTGTACTTTCATATACCTTCCTACAACAAAAGAAAAATCTCTTTTGATGCAATACATTTTGGATGGATCATAACAGTTGTAATTATCAGAAAATAGGTACGAATATTCAAGCGAATAAAATACCATTTTTCACTCCCAACCAAATGCAAAATTAAGGCTTTCGTGATTCGCATTTGTACTCGACATCTGCACTTTACGTTTTTCGCCATGTCAAGATGGAAGTATATGAAACCAAGTTGATGTTTAAAGAAATTCTGACTCAGGTTTAGCTTTACAAACATTTTTTTCAGTTATTATTACAGTATAAATATTATTTTGTTGCATATTTATTATATGCTAACTATTCTTGTCTTTTTTTTTATCTTGAGTTACTTTATCTAGCGATTCTTATCACAATGCATTATTTGCCCTAATATAAAACTAAATCAATAACAATTATACTTCATAATAAATAATAATAAAAAAGACTTAATAAGATAAGCTAAATCTTTGTAAAACTTTTATCGCAACGCACTCTTGCAAAAAAAATTACAATACTAATTCGCACAACGAAGGTTTGACCTTATCAAAATGATGACTGCTCCCATAAGAATGAATCACTGAAATCGGACTCTGTACATTTGAAGAACCTCTAATATACACCCGAACACTATAGGTTATTGTATGTAAGTATATGATACAGTGGTAAAATACACGCCCTTGACCGGTGAAATTTATCTTTGAAATAGTAGGCGACAACTATATAACAGTGAATATTATTTACAAGAGGACGCTTATGAAAAGCGTGTTTCGTTCCTTGTAACTTGTCTAACATACAAGATTTATGCAGCGATTCAAAGCTAAAATGTAGTAAAACACCAATTCATACATACCCGCCAAAAAATTGGAGAAGTTGACCATTTGTGCCAAGTACTGAACATGAAAAAGATACAGACTTGATAAGGACCGTTGTTGATAACCACTCAGCGCCCGCTCTAGCGGTTACATAACCCCGGACGTAAAGACAAATTGCCGCCCCTTAAGAATATATATCTTACTAAAGTCAGAAGTACAGTCTAAAATTATGGAAAAATATTTGGATTTTTTTTGTGTCGTCAATAATATGAGATTTTATACTTTGATGCAGCAGATATATTATCTCGTTTTGTATATTTTTCCTGTGATAGTGAGCTTTAGTCTCTTCTCTTTTGAGCATTCAGCAGACGTGCTCTTTCATAATTAGATCAAATTTGGAAAGCAACTCAACTATTTTGAAGAAATTACCGTTATTATACTCAAACATCTTGTCGCTTTTATCTTGAAAATACATTCCTCTTTTACCAAGCATTTTAGTTATTCCTACGATTCTTGAAGCACATCATTCCAGTAATTTGTTTCGGTATTAATAATTCTTTGAGCAACCGATCTATAGTATTAGAACACTTTAACCTTTGGTTCACTTCTAGTCACGATTTTTGGGGCCTGAATATGATTTTTGGAAATTTCATGCTCTTTTAAGTTTTGCCGAGATGCTTCAACATTTAAAATCCTCCTTTGAAAGAGAATTAAATTTACAGCAGAAAATTCTGCAACAAAGGCAGTAAACGCATTTTTGTGAAAGAAAGTACACTGGATAGTCTCATAAAATTTGCTCTCCATTGCGGTGTATAAAATTTTGCATTAAAATTTCGACTAATGTCATTGGAAGGAAATTTGTAATTATGCAATGGTTTAGGTGGACCTGTCTTACTAAAAAACTTCTTTCGGCGTATCCTAAAATTCTTGGCCACCTCTTTTAAAATTTCGCAGAGGTGCTTCCAACTTTTAAAACCTTCCTTTGAAAGAGAACTAACTATACAGCCCCAAAATTTTGCAATAGAAGCAGTAAACGCAGTTTTGTCAGAGTACACTTGACAGTCTCGTAAAACTTGCTCGCCATTGGTTAAAATTCGTGTATAATAATCTGCGCTGAAGTATCGACCAGTATCACTGGAAATAAATTTGTTATTATGCAATGGTTTAAGTGGACCTTGTCTTACAAAAAAACTTCTTACGGCGTCTTCTAAAATTCTTAGCCACAATGCTGGATCTGTACTCCAAAAAAAAAAAAAAGAAAAAAAAAAGAAATTGAATCTTTAAATAAATCCCAACTCTAGAATAAAATCCAGAAAAAAAAGGAAACCCACATAAACAAATTAATGAAACAAAAAACATAACTCTTACATAAGGACACTGCTTGCCCAAACCTCCTATAAACCGAATATCCTGTCTACCAGTAAAACAATGAATAAAAAATCCAGAACAAAGAAATAAGAGAGATTTAAAAATAGCATGAATTAAAAGATGAATGAAACAAAGAAGAACAGAACCCATGGAAAGAACAAAAAATATAAAACCAAGCTGTCTTAAGGTAGAAAAGGCAACAATTTTCTTTAAATCATTTTCAACACAAGCAGAAAACCTCGATAAAGTCATTGTTAATAAGGAAATAAATATCAAAAAATAAGTATCACAAAAAAAAATAAAGTAATTAAAACGAATAATCAAGTATAAACCGGAAGTAACAAGAGTAGAAGAATGAACCAAAGAAGAAACAGGAGTAGGAGCTGACATTGCTATGGGTAGTCAAAAACAGAAGGGAAATTGAGCACTCTTGGCAAAAGAAGCAAACAAAATTAAATAAATAAAAATAAAAAAATCATCATCAAAAGAATCAATATAAAAAATATAATGGAAAGAACCAAAATTAAAAAAAATACCCAAACTCAAAATTAAAAAAACATCGCCAACACGATTCATTAATAAAGTAATTATACCAGAAATAAGAGAATTAAAATTCTGATAATAAATAACTAAACAATAAGAAACCAAACCCAAACCATCTCAACCTAAAAGTAAACAAATCAAGTCAGGCATCAAAATAAAAAGAACGATTCTAGAAATAAACATAAAAACCAAAAAATAGAAACGAATTAAATTTATATCACCAGACATATAACCCAGGCTATAAAAAAGAACACAGCCTCTAATTAAAAAGACATAAAAAAGCAGGAGACTCAATCAAAAAAAAAAACTAGAGACATAGAATAAGAATTATAAAAAAAAAAATTCACTCAAAAAAAAAAAGTTTGTAGAACGCTTTCTGTGGGTGTCAATTTTTTTCAATGCTTTCATCTGCTGATGATAGAGACAGAGTGACGTCAGTTCCAATTGACTTGGAAACTTCGTTCATTTGTTTGTCATCATCCTCTGACGATTCCGTATTTTCTTTTATAACCGGACTTGTTGGATTCTCAGGAGTCCTTATTTGTTGTTGTCCAGAGTTAGTACAACTCTGGACATAATGTTTTTACGCGCCAACTTGTTTTTGCCTTTCGGCTTCCTTTTCCAGCCTTCTTTTTTTGTACTGGTAACCAGACAGTTTTCTTTGATCGTCAGACATTCTAGAAGGGGCACGAACGTAACTCAAATTACACAATGTAAACTAGAGAATAATATAAAAATAAATAAAATAAACATTTATCCTTGTTCTAAGCAAGCTAATCCCGTAATTAACATAACTTCAAAATTATATTCCGTCAACCAACATGAAAAATATTTATGCACTACACAAAATATTTTTCGTACCCTGTGAACGTAAAGAAAGTCTAGTATTATTATACAAATAAAAAAAAAAAAAAATTATTATTTGAAAAGTAAAATAATTTCTTTTGATCAAGAAAAAATCTGTTTGAAGAAGAAAGAAGGTAGTAGGTATTCTTTCGAATAATTATTTATTAAGATGACGAACATTCAGAAGGCAAAAATCTTGGCATACGTTGTTATGGTAATCTTATTAATCATTAATAAACAAAAATAAAGTATCGTTCTACCATAGTTTTTAAATTTTGCCATCTTTTGTTGTAATAATAACATAATGAGGTGGAATATAAGTCAATTAAGACTCTAATTAATTGACTCTAAGTCAATTAAGACTCTTCAAATTACTGTATTTTTTATATACTCTTCCTAATGTTAACGAGTCAGATATAGCATAGAATCTAAAAAGCGTCAATAGACTCCTTTTGCCCGAGTTCGTCCCTCGTTAAGTTATACAGATCCTCACCAAAAATTCATTATAAATACTATACATTATTTTAGGACTAAATAATTGGCTATTGTATACAATTACTGACTAAGGCTACCGATCGGTCTATTTAATATTTGTTTAATTAGACGCGTTAGATTATATTTGATGATATCGTCCGAAGTTTAGAGACTCTTTTAATTTCATTTTTGTAATTGAATCACGTTAACAGTAAATTTGTGTAATTTTTAATTTTAAAATTTTCGTAAATCAAAAACTACAACAAAGCGATACTTTTTTATTTACAATCAGCGCAGTGAACACATTGTATACCAAGATAATCACTTTTGATTAACCTATCATCGTCTTTCGTAATAATTACCTTCTTTTTATTTTTAATTGGTAAAAATATTGGATTTTATCATTAAATTTAATTTCTTTAAATTTGTGTTTTCACCACTGCAATTTAAACTAAAAGTGCAATATAGCACAGCGCTATAAGTGGAACAGAGCGCAAATGACAAAACTCTTTGGTTTGGATATGAGATTGTTTAAGCTAAGTAGAGGTGTCGTATTCTATAACTGTCATGTATGTGCCGGCACTCTTCACATGATTCCGAACTAGGTTAAAAACGTATTAGGTTAGAATTTTGGTGTTAATAAAATAGTTTTTTATTTGTAGTTTTATTATTTTACATATAATTTTAGGTTAAATTAAACGTACCATAAGTGTAAATATTATCTAAAATAAAATGGGAGATAATAAAAATAAAAAGATTCTGAAATTTCTGGAGTTCGCTGGACGTTTAAAGGTAACGTTTACTTAAATCCCTGAAGTTATTACGTACTAATGTGTAATTGTAAATTTAAGCATGTGAATAATTCTAATTTTTTTTAAAGAGACAAGTCTAAAAGTGCTGAAACTGGAGTTTTTTGTTTCAGTAGAAGTAAATCGGAAAAAAAGTCTTCGGCATGAAGTAATTGCACTTTAACGTTACATCATTACTGTACCATTATTACTTCTAAATAAACCTAAAACATCATGAGAGTAGTATGAAATTTAAGTTGGATTTTATAATCTATTTTACATTATGGCAATAACAAAGGATGGAAGCTTTTATTATTGGTAAACTTTTGTGAATAAATATTGCACATCCTTTTTCCAGTGTTAAATATTTTTGAATTAAAACAAATTTATTAATGTGAAGTTGCAGTTATTAATGCATAAACCACTGAAAAGGGGACCTGCTTTGATCAGAATTGCATCAGTGTTATCATATTAAGCCATATCTGCTTTCTTAGACCGCACTTGTGGAGTTGTTAATTAAATTTTTATTAATTTATAACTATTCAGTATGGATAATGTTTGCTACTAATTTGTATTTATTTTTTCTACATTAATTGTTAATTGTTTATAGTTAGGATAGTGAACAATAGTAGCCACTATTGCAACACAAAATTGAAAGTATTCCCTTAGCATTTGAATTATATTAAAATTTATTGATTTGCACAATCTGTCTTTTGTAATTTATATCTTATTTTGCATTCCAGCACATACCAAGAACAGGATGGGTTTTGGAAAATGTTAAAAAACCAGAAAGCATAGCTGGGCATATGTATAGAATGGCTGTGATGTCTTTACTTTTGGATGGAAATGACAATAAATTGGATAGGGCTAAGTAAGTTTTTAATTTAAGTTTTATAGTAATTATCTGTTCAAGGTTGATCTGAGTTTGATGATTGATGATCTGTTAATCATTTTAAGATATATAAATTTTTCTTTTATATTGAGTAATTCTAGCACATGTATATGTGCTTCATTTTGAATTGAATTGTAATAAATAGTTTTAAAAATGTTAGATTTTGTGACTGGAGGTTGTAAACAACCTGATATAAAACATAAATCACTCTTAAAAATGAGAGTCATTTTCAAAGAATAATGAATCTGTAAGGTACAAAGGGAAACACAAAATTTTTCCTACTGCTGTCTTTTCAAATGTCAATGTAATATCTTTACAACAAGCTATACTAGTTTATCCATTATTTAATAAAATCACTTTAAAGGTAATTACATTTCTTAATCATTATCCGATTCCATTTTTTAAGTTTTTCCTTTACTATCTGTAAAATGGTTTATAGTACTCTCATAGTTCAAAACCACTATCACCACTTGTCCATTGAGTTCCTCAGTTCAATTTCCCCAGAACGTCCAAGATATCTAGATTATCCAACATTTGTCTCTCTAATTCTCTCCCAAATTTTGATGTCCTCACCTGAAAATTCATAGTTTCTTTTGTTAATATTTCATTTATATTGTATCTGTTCATTATTTTCTGAGAGAAAGCAGTAGAGGTAATATGCTATAAAGAGCATTATCTGCTGCTATGTATTTTCTCCTTAATGAATTATTTTAACCAAATACTAATAACATTATCAAGATTCTATCTGTTTGTGCAGGATGTTTTCACATATTTGAAGATAATGCTAACAATAATTAATGAAAATATGCTAGACTGTAATAAATGAATATTTACTTTAGGTGCATGGAATTAGCTGTGATTCATGATTTGGCTGAGTGCATTGTTGGTGATCTTACTCCATACTGTGGTGTTACTCCTGAAGAGAAACATAGACGTGAAGAAAAAGCGATGGAAGAACTTGCTTCGTTAGTTGGTTCTTGTGGTGATAATATGTTCAGGCTTTTTAAGGTAATGACTAATACAAAATTATTCTTTTTTAGTAGCTAGTGTTTGTTAAGGAAATAGATTTTTGTTTAGTTATTTTTTTCTTTTTTCAGTTATACTATTTATATATATTATACAATGTAATTATTATATCTGTAAATGTCACATCATATTTCTTGTATTTTATGCAGAAGTATTTTTAAAGAGTAACTTATATTTTTCAATGGTTTTGCTTGTTTAAAAATCTTTAATATAAATGTATATATATCAATCATAAATATATGCAGCATAAAAACTTGAAGGTTTTCATTAGCACGCAACTGACAGCACAGCGAAGTAAAAGGGAAAGGAGTGGAGCCAACTGCTCACTTAGAGCTACTTACTAGCAATGTAGATATGGGCAGCTTAGAGTTGCATTGTAGTCATTATTAAAAAATTATGAGTTTTGTTACTACCTTGGACCATTTCCGACACTTAAATATGAGTATATGTAGGTGGAATATGTAAAAGGCAAAAGACTTATTTAAAATAGAAAAAAGACCCATTTTGTTATGGGTACAGGACTTCAGAAACTAAGCTTAAAAAGCTTTAAAAAGTAAGTCAATGGAAAGTCAGCTGGGGTGCTAGATAATTTTGAGCACGTTAGCAAGCAGTCAATCTCTTAGGTCGCACGATAAGATGAATACTGCATATGGATTTGCACTTCAACTCATAAAATGGTGATTGTGCAGCAACTGAGACCTCAAGATTAACACATGATGCACAGATTTAACAGAGTTAATGTTTGACATGATAAAATAATGATATGGTTTTTCTATTAAATGATAAAGCACATTTTCAACTGTCAGGGCATGTCAACAAACAAATTTTCACTAGTAGTCACCTACATATCTTAAAGAGCTACATGAGTGTAACTCAGTGTATTTAGTTACTGTTATTAGGCCGGCCTCCATGGCGGAGTGGTAGCGTCTCGACCTTTCATCCGGGGGTCCCGGGTTCGAATCCCGATCAGGCATGGCATTTTTCATACACACTACAATTCATTCATCTCATCCTCTGAAAATATACTTAATTGTGGTTTCGGAGGTTAAACAAACAAAAGTTACTGTTATTAGAGAGCATTATCTCTCCTTACTTCAAACATTCCTGATACTTGAACGTCTAAGAAGACACAGATTGCTTGTAGTAAAGTATGATTCCATAAGATGGATTGTTTGAAATAGTAATTTTCTGGGTGCCTAATCTCACGGTAGAGATGTTTTCTGGACTGCTCATTCTCCTGGACCTTAGAGTATGTGATTTTTTTTCATGTGGAGGTTTCCTAAATTCAAAATGTACATCAATAAAACCTGAAATTTTGATCATTTTTAGGCCATAAGCAAGGATATTGCTGCCATAATGCAAGTGATGTTGGTCATGTTTTTGAGAGCATCTGTGAAAGAATTAAAGAGTGCTTACTGAAAAATGGATGTCATTTTTAAAACTTTATTTTTTTCATAACTTTTGTGAAAATGAGAAATGGTATGCGTATCATATTTTTTGGGGAAAATAAATTTAAAAATATGTTCATTAATTAAAGTGTGCTTTCCAGATTTTTAAGCCAATTGCTGAATAATTTTATAATATTAAGTTTTTAAGCCTGCAACATATTGTAACCTTACACAAACTGATGTTGAAAGCCATTTTTTGTTGTTTTGTGTGTTCACATACTAGATCTATTTGAATGGAATTTTTTAGCTTGCGTATTATAACTTATCAGCAATATGACCGTGTAATTGTAATGTAGATCAAAATTTAATCAGTTCTCTGACGGTGGTTAACTTAATAAAAAAGTATGTTATTTAAAGTAACAGAAAAAGAAATATAGAATAAATAGAGATTCATAAGCAGAGATGCCTCCCAAATTTTGCTGTTTAAACTTTCAATTTTAATTGAAAACAATTTAATTTTAATATTATATTTTTATTTTAAAATGGAATATTACAACATATCACACTTTTAAATAAGTTTGAACTTTGTATAAAAAAAATTTATTAATAATAATAATTATATATTTTGATGCATATTATTATTAGTTTAATTAACAACATCAATTTACTTTTGAATATGATAATATAAACTGCGTAAAGAAAAAAACAACCATAAAATTTAGTGAAGTTTGGTGATGCACACAGCATACCCAGAACTCTACTGAGTCCTTCAAAATTCTTTACTCTGAAGGAGGAATTTATCTTTCACAGTGACAGCTGTTACAGTTCATAACATTGTGCTTTTCAATTTGTTTTACTTATTTGTGGGAAAACACTCCAAAATTCACTCGAGCTTCTCTTTACATCCTGATTAATTATATAAAGTTAATACCATTTCACTAAGTGCATCATCAATGAAAATAAATGCTTTTTAAGAACTATTCTAACTCCTGAACTTCTTGCACAACTATGAATGAAACTGCTAATATATTAACAAAATATGTAGTTATTTGTTCCAAAGGAAAATGTTTCCCTTTAAAGTAAAACATTCATGTGTTTTAAAGAAAAAATATTCCTTTAAATATTCAAAATTGTGTATAAAATATTATATTGTAAAAGAAAATATTTTATTTTAAGTTGCAAGGGCATTTCAATATTAATTAACATGAAACCTTTATTACCTTCCTTCTTAATAGATGAATAATGACATAATCATTTTTACTGATTGTGTTTATGAATCTTACACATTATTTGTGTTTTCCTCAAAGCAAATTTTATTTTATTAGATAAAGTACTCGTGGGATGATTACTTAACTAACTGGTCCTCAGCATTAAATTAACTTAAAAAATAAACTTTCGGTTCTCTCTATTCCATAAAGGAGTGGGGATTGTGATTCTATCTTTGCACAGTTTAGTGTAGTTCTAGAAAATTCCACAGACTGTGAAATGTATACTGTAGAATGATGGCACACATTTTCCGTCACTCAAAAAACTTGTCAGCTATTTAATTCATCTTAAACTTTGTGCAGTATATGGAGGGAATATCATGAATGTTGGTGTGGTGAGACAATGGTACTGTGTATTTTGGGAAAGTAGAACAAACATTTATGACAGTGAAAAAATTTATGACAGTTGAACTTATTGCAAGTGTTGTGAAAATTTGAGAAAACTGTCAATTCACATTAATAGAATTATCTGAATCTTTTCCTCATATATTGCAAACAGTGCTGTATAAAATCGTAACCGATAGGTTAGGTATCAAATTTTGTGCTTGTTGGCTGTCCATGCTTCTTTTTGACAAACATAAAAAAGGGAATGGGATCAGCACTAACCTTTCTTCATCGTTACCATAATGAGAAGGATGAATTTCTTGACTGCATCATAACAGGCGATAAGACAAGGGGTTACATTTGTAAATGTGGAAAAAAAGTTCAGTCAATGGAGTGGGCCACCAACAAAGGCTTGTCAAATTGTTTCTTCAAAAAAGCTGATGGCTTTGTTTTTTTAGGGCCATAAATATATGATCATAGTTGATTTTAAGGAAAGAAACATGACAATTAATTTATTGCAACGCTGAAACTTACTGCAGGTTGTTACAGCTCTGATTTGGCTCCTATTCACTATTACCTTTTCCTGAAAATGAATTGATTAGTGATGCAGCATTTTGAAAATGATGATAAGTTGAAAGACATTGTTACTACTTGGCTTAATTAACAGGTGGCAGAGTTTCATGGTAGGATATTAAAAAATGTGTTTATGGATATAACAAATGCCTTAATTTGGATGACAATTCTATAAAAAAGTAGCTAAACGATGTAAATATTAATTTTTTATTTATTAGTGTTTATTTTTAAATAACAAATCGGAAGTTACTTTCTGAATAGCCCTCACATTATGCTCCTCACCAATGAGATACAAGCTTCATCTTTTATATTTTGGCTTTAATCATTTTTGAACCATAATTAAAGGTTGAAAGGAAATATAATAGCACTCGTATTAGGATCCTAGTACGGTTTATGGAAGTAAGGTTATAGATGTATCCTGGACAAGAGTATAGATTATCCTGATCATACTTCCTTTTCTTTTACCATCACCCTCTTTCTGTATCCTTGATTTATTCTTTCCCAATATCAGTTTTTTGGATGTAGGTTCTCTTTAACCTTGATAGGTTCTCCATGCAGAAGAGTAGGTGCATCCTTTGTAAGTAGCAGAGAGACTATCATGGAGCAGATGAAGGGACAGTTTCCTGTCTAATGTCTGCATGATTAGTCTAATGGGTAAACTGCTCGTCAGATAAAGTTGGACTTACTAATTACTGTCACAAAATAAATTGTTTTATTTAAATAAACCCTTTAAAGGCCTTTAAATAAAAGCCTAACTAGTAAAGTTATTTAAAAGTTAAAAGGTTATTTTTGTTTAAGTAAGGTGGTTCTTTATGCTTCTATCTTGTAAAGTCTTATATTTTAAGTAATATTAGAGCATTTTATGTTATCACATTTTATTTTTGAACTTTTTTAATTGAATTGATTAGCTTTCATCTGTCTTCCATAGATTTCATTCATTTTGATTGTTTTCGCAAATTAATAAAAATCAAAACATTTTAAGTAGTAGTTGAAAAGCACGACTTTTCATTGTTAATTAATTAGCTAGTTAATTTTCTTTATGTAAAATAAACATTGATGTAGCATTAATACAGCAAATTTCAATTAAGTCTTAGTTCTTGATTATAGAGGAAAATGTTCACAAATTGTTTTAGCTGAATTGTGTGAAATAGTAGGGGTTTCTATAAAAAATAATAAGCAATTAATAATGAATAAGGCAAATTTTTTTTTTTATATGATCAATAAGGCTTTAAAATTTTATGTAACAAGAAATTTAATACATTTACATTGATAAAAAAAAAAAAAAAACAGTTATATTTCCTACTTGGTGGATTAATAACATCTCTGCCTTTCATCCAGTGGGTTATAGGTTTAAGTTCCATTCATGCTTGTCATTTTTTACACACTTAAAAATTTACTGTAACTAAGTCTCATTCTACACTTACCGAAGAGAATAAATAGCTGATATAAAAAATTTCCAGCACATACTCTTCGGAGCTTAAATCATATTAAAATTTGATTAGGAATCTGTTGTATAAAGCTATAACTTTTTGAGCTGCTTTTCCTCCATTGGTAACGTAAATTTTGCATCATACCATATTTTATGATTTTAATCAAATCGTAAGCAGCAAAACTCAAATTTTAGGTATTATTTTATAATACCATATTTCTTGAAAATACAGAAGAATGACTAATAGGTGACCAATTTTAATAGTATGCATCTTAAATCTAAAACTTTTGTAAAATAATATGATGCGATGGTGTTCACTGATTATTGTGAGAGGTACATATGTTTTTTTTTTTTTTTTTTTTTTTTTTTACAAAGATATCTGTCTGGATTGACTTACTATTTCTATAAACAGATCAAGTAAGGAATGAAAAGATGTAAATAAGGATGTGACTAATAAGCCAATCATAGATCATATTACTGTATATGATCATACTATTTTGGAAGAGGGAAAATGTACTCATTGTTAAATAAGCTATAATAAAATTAACTTGATTTTTACAAACCACTCTTACTACACTGGTAAATAAAAGTAATTTAATTAAAAAACTATTTGTTTATCTATTTCTACTGTTTTTTTTTCTAGGAATATGAAGAACAAAAAACACCTGAAGCACAGTTTGTTAAAGAGCTAGATAGATTTGATATGATACTTCAAGCTTTTGAATATGAAAAAGAAGAGTCAAGACCAGGTTCTCTGCAACAGTTTTTTGATTCTTGTGAAGGAAAATTTTCTCATCCATTAATTGCTGGACTTGTTAAGGAATTACATTCTCAAAGAAGTTCTGTTGTTTCAAATGTTACTGTATAATAGTGATGAATAAAATTCTTTATAATTCAATAAATATTTTTTTATGATACATCTTAGAATAATTGAAGTCTATGTATTTATGTGCTGTGATACACAAAAATATACAGTCAGAATGTGAAATTGTGGCATTTTTTGAACACTTCAAATAGAAAGCTGTTTTCATCCTCAGTATTACACTTAATTGTCCCTCTGCCCTCCTAAGTGCAATTTAATCTAAGGTTGTGTATACATTATTATCCTGCTTAATCGTCGCTTTATCCTTATTAAATAAAATGACCCTTATGCAATAAATGGTTACAATTGTGAGAATAATCATGAGAATCAATTTCATTAAGGAGTTTGTTTTTTAAAATATACATTTTGGAGACTCCACAATCCAATTTCTATCTGGAAATATTTATTTTCAGTTTTATTTAAAATTAATAATGTGAAAATTATTTTTGACACTACAGAATGAAAAATAGGTTTCCTTCAGTTTCAGTTACATAAAACCTCTTTCAATCATTAAAAAAAAATTTAATTAGCCTGCACAGTAGGAGTTTATGCTGCCATGATGTAGTGTTCATCAGTTTCAGAAAAAAATGTTATTTGAAAATCAACCTTTCTAATGCAACTAAATAATGGTTGGCATATTTTCTATTGCTTAAGCTAGAGGTTGGCAAACTACAGCCTGCAGGCTAAATCCGGTTGACCGCCTTGTTTAATCTGGCCTGCAGGTTAATATTGTTTTCTACATGAAAAGATTAAAAACAAATCAAATTATATATTGTAATGCAATAACCAACAGTTGAGTTAAAATGTTGTGAATGATGACTGTATGTGGCACTATCGCATTGTGTCCTCTGCCATTGTTCAAAAAGTGTTGTCAGTTCTCTCAGTTTTGCTTTAGCACATGGTATTGTCTGTTACAATACTCTGCGATATTTTGTTCTTTTCATTTTATTTATTACTCACCATTGCCATGTCACTCTCAAGATCAAATAAAAAAAAGAAAAGTGGACTTCAAATGTTGTGCTTTTAAAGTGGAATAGAGTGTGAATTATTTTGTCACAGAATTAAATGACAAAGTATTATGTAATAACATATTAGCTTTGCAAAAATAGTACAGTGTATGTCATCATTATCAAACTAAGCATGTGACACAATATTCAAAACTCACAGAAAATCAATGATCACTGAAACTGAAATGTTTAAAACAGAATGCTTCATCACAACACAATTTATTTGTAAAAATAAAAAAATATATAATGAAGCAGTATCTAAAGTTAGCTTAAGAATAACTCATTTATTAGCCACAAAAGAGAAACCATTTACCAATAACGAATTAATTAATGTTTGCTTGGGGGGCTGCTGAAAAAATTTGCCCGAAAAAATGATTTGTTTCAATCCTTCAGTCTTTTGTCGAGAACAACTGTTAGAAGAGTTGAAGACATCGAGAATCTCATCAAGAGTCAATTAAAAGGCAAAAAATTACAAGTTGGCTTTTGATGAGTCAACAGACATTACTAATACTGCCCAATTGGTGCTGTCTATTCGAGAGATTAGTACTAGTTTGAGGTGACTGAAGAATTAGCTCCTATGAATATTTTGCATGGTATAACTGTTGGCAAAGATATCTTCAAGGAAGTTGAGAAAAATTTGAGTACGAATTGCAATGGAATTAGTTAAAATGTGTCACAGCTGATGGTGGTAAAAATATATATGGAATGGGGAAAGAATTATTTGGACATATTTTTAAGGCTTCTGAAGAAGCTAAATGCTCAAAACCTTCTTTTTCTGGTGAGCTTCCGGAACTACCGTAAGGTATTACTTCAGAGGATGATATGTATGAATGTGAGTGAAGTGTAGTCTTGTACAATCTCAGGTCAACCACTCGTGAAAAGTGTGGTTAATTAACCCAACCACCAAAGAACACCAGTATCCATGATCTAGTATTGAAATCCATATAAAAATTTCTACCTTTACTAGGACTTGAACCTTAGAACTCTTAACTTCGAAATCAGCTGATTTGCAATGTTGCGTTAACCAGTAGACCAGGTCAGTGGGCTAAATGCTCAAAACCTATGTTGTTATTGTTACTATATAGACTCTGTGAGAAACACCTCAAACTGTAATATATATGTAAACCAGTTGTCTCATAAGTTAACTTTATTCACTGTTTTGGACTAAACCATTGTCAGTTTCATAATTTTTTATTAAAGATTGAAACTGAATATATACTTGCCCTACCATACAGCTGTTTGATGGCTCAGTAATGAAAAAGTTGTGACATTTTAACTCAGAGACATAATAGAAATTTTTCTAAAATAGTAAAATTTCCCACAAACACTATTATTGAACAATGAATGGCTACAAAAATTAGCATTTGCTACATACATTGTGGAATATCTTAATGAACTTAGCTTAAAATTACCGAGAAAACCAGTGCCCATATGTGAAACATAGTCTACCTAAAGTCAGTGTTTTTTGGATCTTAATGCAAGTGCCAACATTTCCACATTCAAAAATCCATTTGAGTGTACTATTGAGGCACTTCTTTCAGACCAATAGGAAGTGATTGATCTGCAAAATGATGTTTAAAGAATGGATCTAAACAATTCTATAAATAACTTTTGAAAGATAAAATATAGTTAGTTAAAATCACATGCACGGAGATTTATATCTGTATTCGAGAGTACTTACCAACATGAAAGGACATTTTCAAAAAGGAAGTATGTAATATCGCAATTCAGATCATTATTAACAGATGACCATTTGCAAATAACCTTAATGATAGGAAGTATTAATTTTGAACTCCAGTATAATGAAATATTATCTCAGAAAGACAATTACATACATCACATTAGTACAAAATTTAACCTGTTCTATAGTAGTTTATTAATAAATAGACATGTTTTATTCATTTCTTTTTTTTGTACCAGCAAAATGTATGTAAATATTGAAAAATTATAAAAATGTCACTTCCTAATAAAAAATCTGTTTTTTTTTTTTTGTAGCTCTACGAGTAGAACTACCTTTGTAAATATCTTAGTTTGCTATTTGGCTTGCCATACTTAAAATTTTTATGATCTGGCCCTTTCCAAAATAACCCCCTGGCTTAAGCATACGTAGATAAAATGAACAGAAATACAAACCAGTCTTAGTTGTTTGACTAGTACAGGAAGTACTGGTGTATCAAGAAGACTGGAGTATTGGGTTTCAAGGGATTTTGAAAAAGTAATTCCAGAAAAAATGTAAACCATATTTAAAGTTAACTGATATTTTGTTATGAAAATGGATTATTAAAAAATTCCTATAAACGATTTAAATTTTCTGCTACAAAAATTTATCAAAAAGTCTTGTTATGTGTAGAAATATTTCATAAAAAACTATTTAAAAAAAAAATAATTTTTAGAATTTTATTTATTTTTATAGTGTTTGTTTAACCCATTTAATCTATGTTAAAGATGGTATTGCAGGTTCCACAACATTTCTCTGTAAATTCAGATAATTTATAAAATCAGTAGATATTGAATATTTTTTTTAATTCCTGCAGCTCAGAACTGTATTTCTTATAAATTAAATGCTGATGGACTATGTGCCATAGGCACCATAGTTGGTGCTTATGGTTTTACGTATGATCTGGGCATATTGTACTGCATCATCCAGTTGTCTAAGGGCATTTATCCACACATATATGTGATTAATAGATAATAATGAATCTTAATAGATCTATATGGACCTTATTGATCCAGTTACAGTTTCAGAAGCTGCCACTTAAAAGAATGCCTCATCAAGGTCTACTTATTAAGTTTCATTTTGGTTTACCTCCTAGATCATACATCACTAACAATTTGTTTTACATATGCCAACCATTGCCTGCCTGCATAATTTTTCCCATCTACCTGTCCCTCCAATATCAAAGCAACTATTCCAGGATGCCTTAATATGTGGCCTATAAGTCTGTCTCTTCTTTCAACTATATTTTTACAAAAGCATCTATTTTCATCAATTTGACATACATACCATCCTAATTTGATTGTCTACTTTATTTCATCAACTAAAAAGCTATAATTAATTGCTGTTAAAGAAACACAGACCATAGTTGGTGCCTATGGTTTTATGTATGACATAGACATATTATACTGCATTATCCAGATATCTAAGGGCATTTATCTACACACATACTTAGTAATAGATAATAATGAAAAACTATATTGCTTTAACTGAATATATGTAACTGTCTTCATTACTGATCTATCGAATATTCAATATTAATTGCATTAACAGTAGTTATGTAACAATTCAATGTGATTGCATATCAATACAATCTGTAAAAAAAATATTTCATCTGTAAGTCTACTATTATTATTATTTTCTGGAAACTGTTTTAATATTTTCCTGAATCATCTGTGTTAAAAATTTTTTTATTAATTTTTCGAATTTTGAGATCCTTTTCTTTCTCTTGAAACCATTTTGTTTTTGTTCTCTAGATTTCAAGAATATTAAAAATTTGTTTAATATTGTCCACTCTGAAAAGATATTTTGTTAAACCTTAATCTTCTCTTCATTTTGTATTGTTTACATTAAAATAAATTTAATAAAAAATAATATAAAACATAAGCACCTTATTTAGTTTGATTTTCTGTGTGAATGTAACCAATGTTTTCATGCAAAGTTTTAAGTGGACAGAGACGACTGAAGGCAAAAGTTTGGTTTGTTAATCAATAAGGAGTGAAAATAGTAAAATTAAAAATAACAAATTACTCAATAGTATGTTATTTAGTATTGATTTTTTTTTTAATTTACTAAATATAATATTACTAATAATTTTTATTTAACTGAAACATTTATGAAAATAATCATGTTACAATCTTAATTTTGAATATTCAATAAATTAGCAATAGATGACAATTACATATTCAGTTAAAAGTAATATTATTCAGTGTGTTGGAAAATGACTAGAAAATTGGATATTACTATGTCCGATTGTCTTTTAGCCTGTACATATTACATTAAGCAACTCTTTTAAACTGCCATAAAAATTGTAACTTTTTAATGATATGAAAGTTATCATATTAGAATATATTTCCTTTACCCCAGTGTCATAAATTTGTTTGGAGAAAAATTCAATTTAAAAACATAAAAATTAAGAGGCAGTGAAATTAGATAGAAAAAATGTAATTAATTATAGCATTATGTTATTTAGAGAACAAAAATTAAAAAAAAAAAATAAATGAACTAAGGTTGATTAGAATAGAAATCAGATTAGTACAACTGAGGAACATGTAAGTATAATTTTCTTATATAAATCAATAAATTATACATTTAAGAGTTGGAATGAAAGTATTGATATGAACTGTAGTGCTTTACATAGCAGAAAACTGCAAGGAAAAGAACTGTTTTAAATGTGGCATTACAAGAGAATTGGATTAAAAAAGTTCAAAATAAATAGGTCTTAGGATGAATTAGAGAATAAAAAAATTGGTGTACAATCTTGTAAAGATATTATCTGGGTTGTTAGATTATGTATGTCAAGGATAGGAAAAGGAAGGAAAATTATTAGTCATTCTAAGTCCAGATTGTCTAAAAAAAATAAAATTAAAAAGTACTGTAATATAATATGTAACTTAAAAGAACACAAAATGTATTACATCATTTCAAATAAATATTTAAGTACTGTTATATACATGTATGTTCACAATATATGTGATTATTTTATTTAAAAACTTTACTGGAGTAGAAATTTATCATTAATTAATAGTAGGAAAATTAAATAATAAGAAAAAATATTACAAAACGCATAACTGTTTTTGTTATATTTTTATTTACTTAATCAAAATTGATTAAATTGTTCAAATAAGATAATTAAAACCAGCTGAGGTGAAGAATATCTACGATGATAATAGTAATTACAGGTAATAAATACTTTAATGATGATTATATTACAAAACAGTAATTTATATGTAAAAAATAGATTGATAAAAACTGTTAAATTTACTCATTTAAACAAATTTACATAAAAAAATAAAACTTTAAACATTAAAAGAAAGCTGGAATGAATGAAAATAAAAAACAAAATGTTTTTTAATGAGTCTATTGTTTATATGTGGGAATTCAATCTTCAAAAAGAAAGATATGTATTGCATATTTAAATAAATTTTAAGTTACCAAATAGAAAAAATGGAAAGAAATATATATATAAAATTGTTTAAATCCAAGCTCATAATGTGTGCCTATAATATTTCAGAGATCCTCACTTTAATGGAGAGTACTGAAGTCAGAATTACAAAAGCAAATCTAATCTTCAAAAGAGCACAGAGACTAAGACCTTGCCTCCTTAATAATCATCAGCATTGTAGAAGCACAGGTCAGTTAACTACTAGTAAATGTTTTCCAAATTGTACTACGAATTTTATACTTGATAACTTTTGATTTAACTTTTTCTTTCTTTTTTTTTTTTTTAGATAATTTCAGTCAATATTGAAACAACTCAATCCAGCATAACTTAACAGTAAAAAGAAAAATATATATAATAAAGTTATGTTCCCTAAAGCAGATTCCTTCCATCTTGTATGCTTCAACTCATCTATTTCCAGTTAAACTTTTACTTCCTAGTATCACCTATAGCCCACCGACATGACATCACAAATCAGCCGATTTCTAAGGTTCAAATCCTAGTAAGGTTAGTTACTTTTATATGGATTTTAATACTAAATCGTGGATTCCAGTGTTCTGTGATGGTTGGGTTTCAATTAACCACACTTCTCAGGAGTGGTCGACCTGAGATTGTACAAGACTACACACTTCATTCACATTCTCAAACATATCATCCTCTGAAGTAATACCTTGTGGTAGTTCCGGAGGCTAAACAGAAAAAGAAGTATCACGTATAGCTTTTATCATGTTACCAGTCTCTCTTTCTTACATCTTCTACCACTGTTTAATCACTCCTTATTTTGTGATTTGTCTCAAGACTATTAGCTTTCTTACTCTGAAATTTTCTGTTAAGCTATCATTCTTTTAGTTAGATTTCATAATAAAGCTACCTATTTATTGTGGTGATGGGTATCATATCATGATTCTACTTCCAGAAAATTTTGACATATCTTCATGTTTCACATCCCCCAGATCCAAAACCACCTCAGTTCAAAAGTTTGTATGTACATTTTTATATATATATTTCACTTTCTTGTGGACATGATAACTGGTGTAATTTTGCGCCACTGGCTTTCAAATTGATGCATAAAATGAAACGACCAAAATCTCAGTTGAGTTGATTATAGGGCAAAATCAGACTATGGGGGTGGAAATGAGAGGCCTTTTCAAAAAAACAAAGTACCACTTTAACTTACCAATTAAGTAAAATATCAAATTTGTTTAAAATTCTTACTATTCTTTGGATAAGGGCCTAAAACTTGTCTAAGTGAAGTTTTTTGATCAACTATTGGCCCAGGGGGTGGAAAAATGGAGTTTAGAAGACAAAAATATCATACTGCTCTTAATAGATTTGAATTGGTTTAAAGTGGTCATTAGTCCCCTAAACATTACCCAAAAATTTTGGCTGAAACAATTTTTGATATGATCAACCCTTACGGCAAGAGATGACCAAAACATTGCTGGAATTGTAAGAAGATGGAACTTATTGTATGCTTCAAAGTTATTGTGAAAAAAACTTTTTTCATACGCAACCATGGTCATATGAGTAAATTGAAGTTTTTCTTAACTTTCAGGTGGAAATACTTTTTATCCCCCACTTTTTTTTTTCTTGGTTTAAGGCTCCGGAACCACCGTTAAGGTATATCTTCAGAAAATGAGATGAATGAATTGTAGCGCGTCTGAAAAATGCCATGCCTGACCGGAGGATTTGAACCCGGAACCTCCGATGAAAGGTCGAGATGCTACCAGTTGCATCACAGAGGCTGGCACAAATCCCTTACTTAGCACTGGTAAAATCTACCTCCACCTTCCAGCGAGCTGAAAGGTTTTTTTTTTATTTTGAGCTTCATGTATTTAAGCCTTTTCTTCTATACCATATTTTCAAATACCACCTCCATCTTTTTCTTAATATTCATTTTTTAAATCCATACAGAAGTACACTCCAAACATCTTTCCATTACTTGTCGATTCCTTTCTGAGAGCTTTTTATCACATGCTGTTCATTTTGAGATCCAAATGAGAAGCAATTTTACCTCTGGAATATTCAGTAGAAGAAGACTATGCCATTTTGGTAAGATACTGGCAGATGGTATTTCATTGCCTTCCGCCTATGAAATCAGTGGGCCCTTAATGCTAATGCTTCTTAATCTGGCTCTGATTCTGCAACTTGTCTATTTTTGGACCCCAACCAGTGATCCTCTTAGGAATTAAATTAAAAAATGCAAATCCTGGTACCAACAACTAGGTCCTGTAATTAAAGATAGGTAGGGTAAAACAGAGTATGTATTTAACCATTGAAAATATGAAGAAATATTAAAGTATTTGAACATCTTGGAAAAATATTTTATATTAAAAAAAAAGTAATAATAAATGGAATAAAGTTTCATAATGATACATTAAGTATATATTTAAATAATAGGTATACAATTTAATAAACTTATTTACATTACGGTTTTAATAAAAAAATAATTTTATTGGCAAATATACAGACATTATAAAGGATTTTAATAATTGTTTCAATTTTTTTTAACTGATTACGTTTACATTTAGTAGTTTTTTAATATTATGTTTTAAGAGTGATTTTTTTAAATGTTAGAAACATATTTATGCTAAAGATGTAACAAGAAGCATAATTTTTAATTAAATCTAATATTGCATATTATGATTTTTTTCAGTAATTAATGGTTGCTTATTTTGTTATACAAAACACTTAATAAATTAAAGGGACAGTTACACTTTTTTAAGAGGATGTATTCTGTAAGATTCTTCATGACTAACGGCAAAAATATACCTGAATTTTTCATTTTGTAGTTAGATTGTAGATTAATTGTTTTAATTATATAAAAATCAACTTAGTAAGCTAAATACATCCTATGCAAATAAAGTTGAAATAGCTTAAAAGATTCTTACCATTTTGTAGTTTTTAAACTGTTTATCTAATTTGAGTTAAATTAAAATAAAATACAAGTAAATCAATAAAAGTAAAACCTGAGACCAGGAATAGTAGTGTTTAGTAAACAATTATTACCCACAGTAACAGAAGATTTGATGATCAGTTCAAAACTGCCTGCAGAGAGTATAAAAATGTTGACTTTTAAAATAAAAAGATCTAGACGCTCAGAGCATTAGTAGCATACAAAGAAAAAAGACTGAAAAACTTCTCTTCAAAAAAAATAAATTACTTCTGAAAAAATATACTAATAGTTTATGTATCTCAACCTTTGGAGGTGCATGTGATTTTTGTTATTCAGTTTGTATATTAAAACACTGCAATTATTTTCCTGGAAAAATGATTTAAGCACCTTGAATATGAGTAATTATCTCATTAGTGCCTAAGTAACTGTTTCTCTATCTATATAAATTAATACACAAAACAAAGAATTTCTGTTGGCTAATGAAAAGAGCTTGATATGATGGTACTCTCTGTAATTAAAACAGGATTAACCAAAAAAGAAGGATGGATACTCTTAAATTTGCTGACTGTAGGTCTAAATTCTTAAAATTTGATGAAAATTTATTGTTTAGCTAATATTACTTTTTAACATCACTTAGGGTTAATTATTTTCATAAATAAAAATAAACAAAATATTAAAAAAATAAGTAAATAGAAGCAAATAATAAATAGTGCATGCAGACCTACCATCAAGATGCGACTGTGAAATTAGTTACCCCTTTAATGCACAAAATCCAATGTTATGTGCAATTTTAAATTAGTTTAATTTTTTACTATTAAAAAATAGTACCTGTAATTTTTTTCTTATAGAATAATTTACTGTATATCACTATATATTTGTCTAGCTATCATCATTCTGATAAACTGAGTAGGGCTACCCATAAAATATCTGACAATTTAAAATCATTTGTTGTAGTGAAATTACTTGCCAATCTTACATAGAAAATTTTATTATCTTATATAGAACAATGTAGAATATGCATAAATCTGTTGGGTTTTAATAACTATACAATATATCAGACACACTTTAGAGGATAGGTAGTTAAAATAAGTAATGTTAACAACTTTACTGTCTCTCAAGGTAGAATGGATTGCTATATGAATTTTGTTGAAAAGGGGATAATTGCTAAAAGTAGTATTAAAACATTCTAGACCAGAAGCACCAGACCATTCAAAAAGCAGTCTGCTTCTTACAGTCTATGTTTTGCAGTAAATTAATAACAGATGAGATATTTTGGGTAAAAAAAAAATAAAATATTATGTAAATAATAAAATGGCCATAAAATGAAAAACTTTCAGGATGACCAACTTTGATTCAGACACTCACTATTTCACAGTCAGAAATGCTCTGAAAAATACATCACTACACAGTCAATATAATCTCAAATTGAGGTTATATTGCTTGTTGTCAACCTTAAATTGAGCATAACTCAAAAACTAGTTGAGCAATCTTCATCAAGTTTAAATCATTGTCAACTTCATAAATACTACTACAACATAATTAGATTTCTTTGAAATTTATCAAGTAGTTTTGTTGATCTACAAGCCAAAAAACTGTATACATGAATGGTATTTTACAGATTTTTAGTCACAAAATCTTATACATGACTGATAATTTCATACTCGTTATACCTCAAAACTTAAAATAAATTCATTTTCACAATGCATATCTCGTGCCATCAAAAGTAATATCTCAAACTGAGATGTATTGTCTATTGACAACCTTAAATTGAGTGTACATCAGGAACAATTCAACCAATCTTCATCAAATTTTCACGTATTTGTGAAAATATGATGATTATAAATAGCTAATACCATCATCAGCAGAGTATCTGAAGTTAATACTTCATTCAGATACTCCGCTTCTCTGCTGACAATGAATACTCTGCTGATACTTCAGATACTCTGCTGATGATGGTATTAACTTTTTTACCAATCTCAACCATCATAACTGGCCAATAATCCAAAACATGTATTGATTTAAATAACCCTAAGATGTTACATTATATTTTTTAAAGTCAAAATATTATTGATTCCATATCTTACAAATGATTTTATCAAAATAATTAAATATGCATTCAAATAAAAGGAGTGGGGATTTCTAAAGGGCATTTTTTTTATCTCTTATTTGCAATGAGTATGACTGGTTCACTTACTACTCTCAGGAGGAGGGCGATTTCAAAAGCTAAATACAACAACCCCCATACATAACTTATTAGAATATATATCAGCTAAGTAAAAATGTATTAGTTTCAAAGAGTATAATTTAAATCAACTATGCAATTAGTGTAGAATTTTTATATGTTAAGAATTAATACGTTTGATAAGTTAACAGAAATAAATAATAATAAAAGAAGTATTCTTAACAAATTAAGTCATATTTTTAATAATATGGCACTGGTGAATGAAAAATGGAACATATTATAGATGCTGATGTCAGCTGTAAGGTGCATTGTATATGTTTTTACCACTATATGAGTTACTGAAAATTGTATTTTGTTTACAATAATTACATAATGGAAGTTATAAAAATTGAATGACACCACAGGTGCTGGAATTCAAAGGGAGGGGTATCTCCAATTTAAAAAAAAAAACATTTAAGTAGTAATTTAAATATAAAACTGAAAACAAGAGAGTTCTTCAACAAGAGAATTCTTCTGATGCAATTTGTCTAACCTTTAATCTTGATAATGTAATTTAAAACAGATAGCATGAAAAGAGCATCTTTTGTTAAAGATGAAGGAATGGTGGGCTAGAGGCAGAGGTTTTAAATAAAGATTGACAAAAGCTAGTGTAACAATACTATTACCTGAATGTGAGTGGTGATAAAAACGAGCATACGAGTAGCTTTATAACTAACATTTACCAAAACTTCTTTTCTTTTTTTAATCTCTCAAATAAAATTATTCCAAGGTACTTGAAAACTTAAATTCAAAAATTAGGTTAAATATCATTATAATTAAATTAATCATATACTTAAGTGAGTTTTTTAAATGTTGTAAATAGATTAATATGGATATTTTTTCATGGTTTATATTTCTGCAATACTATCAAAACTGCAACTTATAAATAAAATTTCAATAAAATATCAGAGTCAGCATTAATTTTCTTCTTCAAAAACTCTGGTATAATTTTTTGGAGGAACTAATCACTCATCCAATTTTTTGCATTAATTGTTATAAACACATAGCACATGTATGCTATTTTTTGTTTAATGTTTAAATAAACATTAAGCAAACAATTGAAGTACAAAATGGGGAGTCAAGCACTTATTCAAGTATATTGATCAAATGATTAAATTTCAACTGTGTAGATATTCCCACTAGGTAACATTTAAGTATAAAAGAGTTTAATTATTATAAAGGATCAATAGATTTTCAGCAATTAATTTAAAAGATTTAACACATCAGTTGTTTTTATACATATTAAAAAAAAAATTAAATATTCTTATTAAACAAATTAGTAACATTCTTTACACAAATGTTATTACACAATAGATCTTTTTTTAACTTGCTGGCTGTACATCAGAAAAACAAAAAATTGAAAAATTTCTTCTTTTATATTACAAAATAGAACATATGATCTTGTCATGTTTTCGTAGATTTTATTTTCTATATAAGAGTAATATGTTCAAGATGGATGGTAACAACTTCAAGATATCTGCTCTTTCAAAAGAGTAAATTCTAAACTAAGTGTTTTAAATTTAAATGACTATAAAGAATAACATATAAAGTATAATTGCTGTTTTAATACTGACACCTACATTACAAAAGTACACTCCTGTCAAAAATGTTATGCAGCTACACAGTCTGTAACAATCATGATGGCAGCTGGAGTTTAGAGTTAAATTATTCAGAAAAAGGACTGAATACTTGCTAATGAAGTCATTTAACAAGTCATCGTCACAGGAAAATAAGGAAAACTATGTGCAGTTTAAACATCAAATAGTACTAGAAAATTGATTCGCACAAAACATTTTTATATTACATATTTACAAGCTCTGAAATACAAATTAAATTACAATATTTTTTTTAAAGATATTTATAAAAAATGTTTAAGATTATTATGATATACAAAATACAGAAATTACTGCTGATGTGTTCTGTATCGTCTTATTGGTTCTTCAACAACTATGGTATTACATAACATATCATAACCAGCACGATTATACCGAAAATAAAGAAATGCAAAACTTGCAGGAATAAAAATTGAGAGTACAAGATTTTTAACTAATGATCGCATAAATGCATAACGTAATCCAAGATCTGTTCCAGGTTTTATAAGAAGAAGCTCATCATCTGGAGAAAGACTAGTCACAGATTCACAGCGCACAACACAAAGACCCAACATTGTTTTACCTGGAGTTGCTCCACCCACTCTGCCTCCTAAACCTTTTGCTAACCATAAGGTCTGTAACAATATAAAATTAGGTATCAGAAAACACAAAAATCACAAGTAATTTTTGATGTCACTCTAACATTTGTAGTTCACACATTTTGTAGAACCTCCATTCTCAAACTACTTTTAGTAGCACTTCCCAAGTTGGGATCTTTGAACGATTTATGATATGAAACTCCTCCCAATCCCCGTTCCTACTGTCATGGTCTCTTCTGCTTTCTCTCTCGCTCTAATGTTAATACAATTTCTTGAAACTTATCCTTCTGATTCTCATGTTAACAGTTTGAAATATTGCATCGGATTGAGTTTATTTGTTCATTAATTAATCTCCTATCATTTTAAGTTTTGCTTGAATAATTCCACATATTCTAAAATTAGTTTTCAACCAATAATAAACTATACAGCAGGTCTGGCATATATATTAAATGCTAAATAATTAGAAGATATAATAAAAGAAATGGGGGTTTTGGAAAAAAAAATATGTGATTAAAAATTCAGTGGACGTGGCAAATAAATTAAAGAAAATTAAGCCTACAGATGATCGTAAAAAGAATTAAAACAAGAACCAGAACCAAAATTTGGCAAATATAGAAAATCCACATACACATACATAACATTATAAATGCCAAAATCCAACCATCCATAGGAATATAAATTAGCTGCATTTAGATATATGTTCATGTTAAGTAAAATGGTGTACAAAACACAACAAAATTTTATTTTTAAAGTAAATAATGATTATGTAAAAGGAATAATGACAAAAATATTTAAAAAGGAATGGCAACAGGACAAAGAAAAATGAAAATGGACAAAATTTACTTTTAAGGGACAAGAAATATATTGACTATTCTTTTAACAAATGTAACTTAAATTTATCATTTACCACAAATAATACCATCAAAAATAAATTTAGAAAAAATATAGAAGAAAAAGACAATTATAACAAAAATGGAGTGTACCAAATAAAATGAGACTGTAATGTTATGTATATAGGGCAAACAGGACGAAAATTTAAAATAAGATTTAATCAACATATAAGATTAACAAATATGAAAAAAGAATTCAAATTGTGTAACAAGTTTGATGTAAAAAGACCATATTCCCAATGAAATTATAGAATCTATGAAAATATTACATTATGCAGAAAAAGGAAAACGTTTAAATATTCTAGAAAACATGAAATATACAAACTAAAGTTAAAAGCACAGGAGATAATTAATGAACAAATAAACACTCAACCTGCTGTAATATGTAAAAATTTTAAACTGTTGAAATGAAAAATCAAAAAGATTTATATAAAGATATTGTATAACCATTAGAGCAAGAGAGACAAAATGGAAAAGGCCGACAGTATGATGGGAAGTAAGAAGAACTCCATATTGCTATTTATCTGATGATTCCAACTTGGAAAGAGTCAGCGGCAAAAGTAATTTGGAGAATGGAGGTACTCCAAAATGCATTCTAATGAGTATTACGAGTGACAATGCTAGGAAGAGCAGAAAACAACACTCAACAGAAATATAAAATATTATGAAAATTATAAGTAATTTTTGTTACAAACAAAAATACAATATTTTCAATTTTATATTTAAGTATAGATATACTTAAATTAATTAATTTATACTAAATTAAAGTATAATATAAGTATATTTATTCAAGTACATATTTTTATATATCTATTAAAAATATGTATAATGCTGACAGTATAATAATAATAAAGTTATCTGTTATCTCATTACATACCCATCTGTTGTCCTTCCTAATCAGTGCTGGTAAAAGGATTAGTCTATGAAACATTGTTCTTGTCATCACTTCTGCTAGCTATGATATGTTGTGCATTAGTTTCTACAAGTAAAGGACAATATACTGCTGAGATCCATTGAAGACTGTGTAAATTTTATAGTACTAAGTGTTATTAATTACAGTACTACAAAAGACTGGTGCAGAATCTAAAGGAAGATGCATTACAGCAAATTCAGCACTTCAAATGAAACATTTCTAGACCCCTATAAAGCCTGATCTTGGTTATGGTAAATTATATCACAACTTATAACATCCTCCTTGATACATAAATCTACATTCAAGGCAATTTAATCTTTTTTTCAAAAAGCAATGACAAGCTCATAAGATTAATTACCAGGTTGGGTAACCTGGTGGGGTGATATATTTTCATCATTTGTTTGTTCAATCGAAGATTGTACAGTTCATGAGTTAATACAGATTTGTAAATCCAAAATGAATTTCTGAAAATATGCTACGTCACTCGATTTTGAATTGTATACAGGTTTGAAATTAAAAGCCACATTGTTATGCACAAATGCATTTTTATTTTGGTCCCATTCAATTGTGCAACTAATGGTTATTCTTTGCACTATGTTTAAGTAAATTTATATATAAGTTTCAAGTACTAAGTTATGTGTTATTATTATTATGTGTATGTGTATTTATGTTTATGTGTATGTGTATTTATGTGTTATTGGAAGGCAGTCAGGATGACCGGTGTAATTATCTCATTAATATATTTTCCAAAACTATAATAACAGAATAGACATAGAGGTATTACTCACAGCTGGTTAAGATGTAATTTTACCAAGGTAAATATACCTTTCATTAAATTTTTTAGTTGCAGATTACTAGGATTCAAGTTTTTAAAAAGGATATGTTTATAGCTTTCAGAAAGAAACAAAATTAGATAAAAGTAAGAGGTAAACAGAAACTTTGTATGAAGTAAGCATGGGCATTCGATAATTACATTACAAAATTCTCCATTCCCAAAAGGAAAGACTGATGTTCTTTTCAAGATTAATTATGATCAGAGATCATTCTCACAAAGTAAACATCACAAATCTTTTAGCATGTCAAGTAGTTTCTAAGGTATAAAACAATAATTTATTATATTTTGCAGCTGGAATGACAACTACAACAGCTAAAATAATCACAAAATTACAGTAATGGAAAGTTGTAAGAAAAGTGCTTTAGCAAAAGCTCAGAAAAATTTGTTGACCAAATTACTCATCCGTATGAATAATGGTACCATAAAAAATGTATCAACTGTGAGAACACAGGCATAATAAATGTTTTGAAAAAGAAAAACTGAGCTGTCTCAGTTAAATGAAGAATCGTGTGTGAAAGAAGATCCTACCACATATAACTTCCACAATAAAGCAAAAAATCTTTTTTTCCAGAACTAGCTAATGAAATGACTCTTTGTTACTAATGAATCCTGCAAACAAACCAACATGTATCACTTTTATTTTACACACAAATCACTCAGAAAAAAAATTACCTACAGACCTCTTAAAATGCAGATTTTCTCAAAAGTTTACAATAAAAAAAAATTCTAGATTCGTATAATCTTTCAATAAACTCAACAGAAACCAACATAATTATAGATTATAAATAAAACCACAACAGTACTGTTTAAAACATTAGGATCCAGTTTAAGAAAAGCCAATATTCTATAAAGTGACTCGCACTCATGAAATTTATTTTTTTGTAGTCAAAACTTCAGATCCATATTGAATATAATAGATCACATTGATCTTATAATGTATTAAAAATTGTTATGATCAAAATTAGCTATGAAATATGAAAAAATTCATCTAACATTGATCAGAATGAACGTTCTACTGAAAAACATTAAAAGCTGTTTTGAATTTGTTTTTTGGTAATAATTCTATTAAATTTTTTATGAAGTTTTTTGTTAAACTTATTATGGTGTTTTTCTAAAATATTTACTCCAATACAATAATTTTTTTAAAAGTAATATTTAAAGTTCTTTGTCTAATTTCAAGCTTCTTTCTTAATTTTTATTTCTTAATAATTTTAATAAACTTTTATTTGAAGTGCTGTTTAAAAGACTATACACTGAGCACAGTCTTCTATAATTTTTCATATCTTTTTTTACAAGATTTATGTTCTTAGAAAAAATTAAATTACATTTATTAACTAATAATCATTTTCCTGTATAGTATAAATGATTAGCAACTATGGATGTAATAATTCTTTTAATGTAAAATATCTTTTTAAGTCTATGGACAACAAAAGTGTTAATCTAATATTGCAGAGCCACCTACTTTAACTTAGAATCTGAAAAGTGAATTATCAAAATTAACATGAAACACATTAAAACTAGAATTAATAAATAATGTTTGTTCGTGAAGTTATTAAAGTCACATATGTAAAAATTAAAGGAGATAAAGCCTAAATGTGAAAACCTGTAAATTTTTTTTCTTTAAAGATGGATGATAATATTGGAATAATGAAAAAAAGAGAATTCATCAATAATACAAGAAAACCTCCATTAAAAAAGTCCATGAACTGAAATACAGATTATTGTGTTACAATAATATTCAATCAGTAACAATATGAAAATACACAATGATATACCTATTCTAACAAAAATATTTATAAAATACAAAAAAAAAAACATTGTAATGTAATAAATTTATTGGACTATAATGCTGGTTTTAATGTAATACAGAGAATTCCTACTTTGAAAAAAAAGTGGATAAAGAATTATGAACAGCTCATCAAGGAAAGCTCCCGCAAAAATATCAACATGAAGGGATTATGAACAACACTCGTGAATAAACATTTCAAGGACAATCCTGTGTATTTCAATGACCACTCAAAAAATTACTCTACAAGGCAAAAGGCACAATGGAAAAAAATTCATCAAGAAAAATCTAACAGCAAAAGCCCTAAGGACGTCAACCATTCAAGAAGTCAATAAAGATCAATGCAATTAAAGATCACCTAGTACTGACTTAAATTATTTTTTAATGGTTTAAATTATAATATAGTCCTTAACTTATGGAAAAATTGTCTTTTTATAGAGGATGTCATTATGAAGAAATTTTTTGAAATATGGGTGTAATGTATTCAAATGGGTTTTTGTCTTATATAAATTCATTCATGTGAGAACATAAGGAAAATAAGTCCTGGACTGACCATTTTTATAAAAATGTTCATACATACAATGACTATAGATTAGGTAATGTTCTTAAGATGCCAATCACTGAATTTTATGCATTTCTTTTCATATTGTACAAATAAAACACTACCTTATAAATTCTGTGATAAAAGATCTAAAATAATAGATTATAAATGCTTACATACATACATGAGTGCTGAAACTTGGTTAAATATTTACAACTCGGAAAAAATAATCAATTTTATTGACATACGAGGTGTGTTCAAAAAGTAAGGTGACTTTTCAAATTTTGCGGGCAACGTACATTCGATCATTGATTTTTTTATTTTGTTATGTTGGTACATTCATCTCGAACATAAGTCCACAATTTCAGTTATATAGCACGTTTAGTTTATTTGTGAGAGTCATGAAGGTTAGAAGTGGTTTGCGTGCTCTGTGATTTTCTGCTATCAAAAAATGGATCAAAGAATTTGTATCAAATTTTGTATAAAAAATGGAATTAAGTACTCCAAAACACTTGAAATGTTGACAATGGCATACGGTGAAACTGTTCTGAGTAAGAACAATGTTTACAAGTGGTACAAGCTCTTCCAAGATGGTCGAGAAGATGCCAATGA
>JAAAKQ030046384.1:0-16466 GCA_010016005.3 Zanna intricata
AAAAATTATTGCCTTGGGTCATATTGACCCGAACAGTACATGTGTATAGTAAATGGGAACAGAACAGCAGGGTTAAAAAATAAGTTCCCCAGAATCAGTGAAGCTAAGATTAAAGGAGGAATATTCATAGGACCAGACATATGGGAACTGATAAAAGATAATAACTATGACAATCAATTGAATGAGTTTGAAAAATCTGCTTGGACATCATTCTAGAGTGTCTGAAAAAAATTTTTAGGAAATCATAAGAAAGAAAATTATGATATTATGAAAATTATGATATTAAAAGATATCATACAGATTCATGGGGTACAATATGTCACTGAAAATCCATTTTTTGCATTTCCACCTGGATTTCTTCCCAGAAAATCCTGGAGCAGTGAGCAACAAAATGGGGAGCGGTTCCATCAGGACATTTTAACTATAGAAAAACGATATCAGGGAAAATAGTGTCCAAACATGCTTACAGACTATTGTTGGACACTTAAAAGAGATAAACCTGAAGAAGAATACAACAAAAAAGAAAATATGGCAAGAAAACTGACACTTCCATCTTCTAGGTAAGCATGTATTTTAGTGTAAAAAAACTAAAAAATTTAAATCATTTGTCACTTAAAAACCTGCCGTGATAGAGAAAATCAGTTACCATTTTTAAATTCAACGTAAAAAAATGCTAATAAGTACACATATTATAATTTTTGTGAAAAAAAAAGTAATTTTTTGTTGACCAGTGTAAAGACTATATTTTCTATGCAGGTTACATAAGCTTACAAGGTATTCGTTTATAGACTTCCAAAAATCCACCAGATCGTCATGAAATTTCTTTCTGAAAAAAACATAAAAAGTCAAAAAACCTATTTGGATAGGTTATACTGTCAAGAGTTGATTTTCTTTCTTTTTTTTATATTATTAGGTATATTTATTAATTGTAATGTGGAAAGGCTTTAATTGTAATGGATAATCACTAGAAGTCATCTTTGCATGTCTTCAGGCCTTAGATCTTAAAAATATGTTACTGTCTTAACAGGCCTTAACAATGTGTTACTGTCATGAATGTAGTTGTAGTTTTCACTTGAAAAATATGTAGAATATTTTATAATATTGTTCTAATCTTTTTCTTTTAAATTATGAAAAGATAACAAAGACATGAACCACATTAAATTTATAAAGTAATTTTTGTTTAAGGTAAATCATTTATTATAAAATACTGCTTTTAAAATGTTTCAAGGATTAAAGGTAAAACTGAATATAATACACTTATATTTTTTTTTTGTATGGTCTTGGTATAGCCAATGTGTTCTATTTATGAACACCATGTCAGTCACAGCTGCATTTGATAAAGAGAGAATACTGCATGACCCATTAGCCAATCTCTAGCTTAAATGGATTACAATTTTATAATTTTTTTTTTTATACAATAATATTTTATTATGTTGTATTAGAAAACTGTAAATTGAATTTTTTTAATGTAGTTAAGAAAGCATATCATTGAGAAAGAATTATGAAAGACACCTTTTTTATTGTTTAAATATGAATATTGAATGAAATAAAAATTTTTTTCAAGAATTAAAATTCTACAATCCAAAATCTATTACTAGTCTTGAACGGTGATGTAAGAAAATAATTGAACCTAGAGATATTTTTGTTATTGCAATTATCACCGCTTTTATTAGAGCGCACAATGCTTCTAGAACACACATTTTGTAACAGTATATTTTTTTTTACTATTTGGCCATGGTAAAGTGTTTTATTTTTTTGAAAAATTCTGTTATCCACAATTTATTATTAAGTTTAAATTATTGTCATTATAACTTTTTTCAAGTTAATATTATGTTGTATAAGCATGAATTTTGATGTCAGAAATCAAGATAAGATACTGGAATGAAAAAAAGAAATTGTTATATGTTTCTGAATTAATTTCAGAGACCTATTCTGATCATCATTGAGTATTTATACAAGAATTTTGATCAGTTTTTGATCTTTGCTATGTGTGGAGTTTTTTTGTGTATTTTTTACACGGAATATTATTTTGGTTAATGGAAAAGATATGCACAGATATTGATATTTAACCTGTCTCATGTTGCAGCTTTACTGATTGAAGTTAGTCATTATAACAGACATACTGTTCAAAATCAATTGTTTAAACTTTTTCTATAGAAGAATTAAAAAATTCCCGTTATAAACTGATAGTAAAGCTGAACAAAGGACATAACATTTTATACTATGAACCTCTCATTATATCTTCACATTATGAACTTGTCATTTACTTCACCAGACAGTCTTAATAACTTTGTACTCTACTTTTGGCTTTCCATTATTGTTAAAAAACTAGAATTCTCTTTTTTATGTCTTCAGTCATTTGACTGGTTTGATGCAGCTCTCCAAGATTCCCTATCTAGTGCCAGTCATTTCATTTCGATATCCCTCCTACATCCTACATCCCTAACAATTTGTTTTACATATTCCAAATATTACCTGCCTGGACAATTTTTCCCATCTACTTTCCCTCCATTATTAAAGCAGCTATTAAGGATGCTTTAATATATGGCACATAAGTTTGTCTCTTCTTTTAACTGTATTTTTCCAAATGCTTCCTTCCTCACCAATTTGCCGCAAGACTTCTTTATTTGTCATTTTATCCACCCACCTGATTATTAACATTCTCCTATAGCAACACATTTCAAAAGCTTCTAATCTTCTCTTCTCAGGTATTCTGATCGTCCAAGTTTCACTTCCATATGTTTTCCTGACATATGTTTTCAAAAATGTTTTCCTAGTGTTAAAATTTATTTTTGATGTAAGCAAATTGTATTTCTGACTGAAAACTCGTTTTGCCTTTGTTATTCTGCATTTTATATCGCTCCTGTTTCATCCATCCTTAGTAATTCTACTTCCCCAATAACAAAATTCTTCTACCTCCGTAATCTTTTATCTTCCTATTTTTATATTCAGTGGTCCATCTACATTATTTCTACTACATTTCATTACTTTCATTTAACAATCTGTTAATAATGTTATCATAGTTCATACTTAATGTTGATTGCATTTTACAGAAAATAAATGTAAATTTTCAAGGTAGTTGATAAAAACTGTAAATATTACCTAGGATTTCTTTCCAATTCCTAAATCTATGATATCTGCATTTATTTTTTGTATAAGCTTCCCTGATTTATATTAGTTTGATTGTGATATCTTGTTTATTTCAGCCATCTTTAGTAATTTTTCTAACAAAATAAAATTCCTAACTTTTAGTTCTTGTGTTTAATTATCTTATTTATGCTCCTTTCTGTTAGATTTCATTTACTGGAAATTTTAAATGGAATTCCCTCATTTTTGGCAATGAATCTGTACAATCATTTCTTCTGGTAATTCATTCCTAGCCAAATTAATATTATAAATGAATTTAGTTTTTACCCTGGATTATTTCTTCAGCCTCACATTTATTTTTAATCCCATTTTTAATTTTGTGCATAAATTAAAAAGCACAATCTCACTCCTTTTTGAATAGCAGCTTGCCTTTCTTCATTTCTATTTCATTAATTAATTTAACTACCATGTTTTAGTATCTTGTCCTTGTTCTTATTTCTCAAAATTTCAATTGTATTTTTCTTAAAATCTTTAAAATATTCTGTTATGCATACATTATTAAATGTTTTTCTAGTACCTACAAGTGTATTGTACATAGATATTTTCATTCTGTTCATCTTATAAAATTATATTGTGTAGTAAAATAATTATTTATGTTCCCTTGCTTTTTCTGAAAGCATATGGTTTTCTGTTTTTCATGCAGTATACTGTCTAAATTTCATTCTCTTTTTCTAAAATTATCAATGAATTGGAGGCGTGTGATTTTTAACTTATGTCAGGGCAGATTTTCTTGCTACTATTCACTTTGATATAAAAATTTTAATGCTTCTGTTGAATCTTAGGATGTTTTCCCATTTCATAAATTTTTTACACTTGTGCAATCTACAATGTCTGAACACTATAGTAAATCTAATAGTGTTATCAGTTCCTAGAGCCCTATTGTTTAAATCTTTCAGGAGTTTGTCATATTTAGATTGTAGTATACATAGTTTTCTCTGAAATGATCATTGATTTCTTTTTCCTACCTTTGAACTTCATCTGACAAATTTCCCTTCAGTGTATTCAGACCACCTATGAACTCTTCACAACCATTATCCCACCTTTCCTTATTTTATTCTGTACTCTTTCATTTTCTGTTACTGTATTTTATTCTCTTTTGTATTTTATTATATACTATTATGATAACTGTAATAATTTTTTCTTCATCAATATATTCACACTACTACCACTTATGTTAATTCTATTTCTTATCTAATGATACAATTTTCTGCCTTCATTGGCATTTTTGGTTTTATATTTTGAACAGTCATCAGTTTATTTTAATATGTTTGTCATTATCCAAGATTTACTACTGGTTGTTACCTTGCAATAGTTTCCTCTCCGTTTTAAATGTATCTTCTCAAAATTGACTTTTATAGTAACTTGTAGGCCTATACCTGTGGATTATTCAAAATTTAGCTTCATATTTTCTTAAAATGTCTCTCTCCCTCCCACCCTCCTAAAAAACCCATTACCTTTTTTTAGGACTTCTTTTAGGAATGTGTTGTTAATTTTTTTTTATTCACTTCAGTAACCTAATGAAATGTGGAATTAGAATGGTTTTGTAAGGGAAATATGGTAATGGAGAAGATTTGGGAATAACAGCTAGTTCAAAGAAAAAAAGGAATTGAACTTTTAAAATTTTTCACTGGACGTAAATGAAAAATTTATTACATTTCCTTAAAAAAGTTTTGTATTTCCTTTAAAAGTGTTGCTTTCATCCACAAGTATTCAAATTTGTAAGCTTTTGTTGTTGAAGCCCTTGACAACTTTTGAAAACACTTCTACTTACTAAAGTAAAGAAATAAGACTAATTAAAATGAACGTGAGATTATTTTTATAGTCAGCGCTACTATGTCTGATGAGATCTGTATGGCATTTAGAGTTAAAGTAGAGTAAAGCTATTATGAATTTACATAATGTAAAAGGAGTTGATTATATTTAAAGTGAAAACAGGCAAATTTTAATGAAGAAAATTAGGAGTGGAAGGCCTATTTTCTATAGCACAATTTCTATCATTTTAAAAATTATCCTCTCATTCATCTACTAGGGGCTATGTCTACAACTTTAGAAGAATCTGGTTTCTATGGATTTTTTACACTATACCTACTGAAATGCATTACCTTTTGGTACCAGGTTTATCATAGATTGATTTTTCCCATTTTCTGTCTATACTGGAAGTGGTACTTAGGAATATTATATAATATTATATTATTATAAAATGCTAACTACTATGACGGTAGGCCTGCCTCATATTCTAATGACTTTTTAACAGATGAACTCTCATTATTAAATAGATAATAAAATTATTAACCTGGCCATTATAACTTTTTTTACTTTTCTTCAAGCTTCACTCCTACATCAGTTTCTTTTATACATTCAGTTTCTCTTATATTTCAATAATTCATCTACTCTGATCGGTATATTAATAGCAGAGACTGGCCGGCCTCTGTAGCCGAGTGGTAGCATCTTGGCTTTTCATCCGGAAGGTCCCGGGTTCGAATCCCGGTCAGTCATGGCATTTTTCACACACACTACAATTCGTTCATCTCATCCTCTGAAGATATAACCTAATGGTGGTTCCGGAGGTAAAACAAAAAAAAAATAAAATAAAATAATTAGCAGAGAATTTTAATCACTACTTAACATTTTTTACAATTATAATTATTTTAAATTCAATTATTGGCTGTGTATTTCATTTTTACCATCTAACTGTTCTGCTTATTCCAAGCTTTTGACATTGTATTTATGAATCCTTTTAATTTCTTTCATCCGATCCATGAGCATTTCTTTTATTTGCATATCTATTTATTCTCTGTTTATCATAATGATGTGCATGATACAGTTATATAGGGTTGTCCACCACCAGATTAATTGATATAATTTTTTTTTTTAATTTAAAATTTTGATTATTAAAAAATGTTTTTTAACTCTTATTTAATGATTGATTGTTTTCAATCCAAAATATTATTTATGTATTCATTCATTCATAATAGTTATTTGCTCATTATATATCAGAATGGTATACTAAAATCAGTTTTTAACTTTTATGTAGCTTGTATCATATTCAAACAGTTATTTATCGTAAAATGAATAAGACAATAACAAGGAGTTAATAATAAAAAATTAGCGTGAGTGATATCGATAGTAATAGAAATGGCAAAAATATGCAGATCTTATGAGTCTCATTTTAAGAAGAGTTTAAATTAACAAACAAGGATGCACTGTAGAGATGTAGTCAATGAAAACAGCTCTTACAGCAAAGAGTACAGATTTTTTGTTTATTTAATGATTTGTAACTTTTTAATCTAAAAAGTATTCTTAGTTCCTTAGAAGAAAGAAGCATTGAAAATAATTAAGGATAATTCAATAAGCCATCATTTTTTAATTACTTTTTTATTTAAAAATTCTTATTGGCAATTAAAATGAAATTTTTTAGTGAATGGCTTTCTATAAATAACTGAATGAACAGAATTTAGTTTAAGTATATCTTAGTGAGAGATGTTTGCCATTTCTTTGAATTTTGTAACCCAGTAAATAAATGCATACATATTTTATTAAATATAAAACAAAACTATTTGGTAGCTTATAATTACAGAACGTACACAAGGGTGGTGGGAGTTTACATTTCTTCCCTACAATTTGCAGAGCCTGGGCTTTTGCCCCTTGCTGCTGTATCTTTCTCGTATCGAGTGGGTCATTGTTTTTTAACTGGTGGTTTTTGATTATCGGTTTGGTTTATGGACAGATTCGGTATTTGCGTTTCATCCCTTTGGAAGTTTGGAGAAATACTGGGTTGAATTCGGAAGGCTAGGCCTGCAACAGCCCGCTGCTCCCGGTGTGATTCTCCTTCAGTCCATCCGCTGAAGTCCTTTCGGTGCCACTGCCTTTCGGGGCCCTAATATTTGGCGGAAGCAATGCTTATCTCCTTTCCGGAGGGAGTTGCATGTGCTGGCTGAAGTAAATTGTAAGCTTTGGTAGGAAAATGGGTGATAGATTCAGAGAAGGTTAGCATCTTCTTTGTTTTGGCTGCTCTTTCTGCAGGTTGTCTGCTGGGCTCTCTCTGTTTGAACATCATTGTGTGTGGTTCTTCTTTTCTTCTTCTTCTTCGTCGTCATCTTCTTCTTTCTTCTTTTCTTCATTAGTCTGCCATTCCATAAAACCGGCTGTAAACTAGTTACAATACCGTAAACCTTCACCCATGGCCCTGAAAGGCTCATGGGGGAATGTGCAGGTCTCTTCATGGGCTGCTGGGCTCTTCTCCGTAGTTCGCTCTTCTTTTTCGTAAGGTAGAAGTAAGGAGGGAACTTACAATATGGCAATCTTTCACGTTCACAGGTTTGGGAAGGGTGATCGCTGGAGCATAGTTCTTAGTATTACAGTACTTTATGTCATTTAATGTAAAATAATATATTTAACTTTGGGAGAAAAAATGGACTTTCCTGCAGTACATTTTATTTACTCAGTGATATCATTTCTGTATGTATAATGTACATTAATTTTTTGTCAGTCTGTGTCCATTGTTTGTGTCAGTTCTATCTTACATAGATGATGAGTTTATATGCTTCAGTCAGGGAAGAATGATGTAAAGACCATTGAAGATAACGAGTTTGGTGTTAGGTGTTTGGACGTAATCTGTTAATGAATGCAAATATTTATTATTAAATTTGAAACTAAATACTTGAAGAGATCTACCGAGTTCTGGTTTGCCATGAACAGCTCATTCAACAGAAAAAATATCCCTCTCCCTCTGTTTTTCATGTGTCTAAAAAGTCCTCATAGTTTGAATTAATGTACACTGAAGAACTGTGCAAACAATGTATTTGAAATTCAAGACATAAGATCTGAACTTCATGAATTGTTTGACTATAATTTTGGTATGCATGGAGTTCTACAAGTCGTTTGTAATCTTTAAAGAAGTGGATCGAAATTCTGTCAGTCTGCTCTCTGAAAAGACGGGCAGTGTTTTAAATTTATTTGATATGAAACAGTCATAATTGTGTTTACTAGTTGGACATAAATCATCATTAAGTAATACACTACAAGTTCAATGTGTCTTGTTTTACAGTTCAGAAAGAAATTTCAACAAATGGGTTGATTAATAGAATGTTAATTTTTTAAAGAAACTGTCACCTCATTAGGATGCCTAGAAATTTTGCAAAAAGCGGTGATGTGAACATGAAAACTGTCATGATCATTAAGATCTTTAATATGGTAGCAAGATGGAACTTCAGCTCAATTTGAAACAGAAGTTCAGTTTCCTTTGAATGAGAAATTTAATGAGGAATTAGATGTTGCAGAAGAGTCACCCGGCTGCTGCACTTGTGTGTCTTAATACCTTGTAATATTAATTTGAAGAATGTTTTTAAAAATTAAGTGTTTGCTTTGCTACAAAAAGCTTAGATGAATTGAAAAGTTCTGAGAATGCATTTTTTTTAATCAGCAGTAAATACCTTTATTATTTATCTGAAACAGTTGTAATTGCACGTAATGTTTTGGAAATGGAGGTCATTTTGGATCGTTTCATTAATTAAAGAAATATAAGTAAACACATATTAAAATAAGATGCTATTTTTAATGCGTATATCTTGTCTTATTTAACTTGAATTTTTTTTTTATACAAAAATCATTATTTTTTAATTTTGAGGAAATGATAATGTTTTAAAATATCCACTGCAGCTATACATTCTTGCACTATTGATATTTTTTAGGAAGAGAATTGAATTAATCGAAACATAATAAACAAAATAACTACAGAGAACTTACTAATTAATTATGAAAAAAATCAAATGATAAGCTTAAAATGTGGTAAAAAAAAAGAAATAATATTAATTAATAAATATCATTAAATTAAATGATGTCATACAGACATGTACTTCCTAGTGATATATTCTATAGCTTTTCTGTAATTGCATAATCTTCTGTCTAGAAGCTTGAATTACTATAAATGCAGTTACAGTTTTGAAGGTTATAGAACATCAGCAATGCATGAGAATTAGAGAGTAACTTGTGAGATCAAATCTCAGTACCATTAGAATTTTACTGACTGTAGTTTTTAATTTTTTAAATTTTAATTAAATTTGAATGGTTTTAATTCCATTGAATTATTAATCAATGTATTTGTTACAAAATACAATTTATTAAACCTGTTTACTTGTTTACTTGTTTATAGTATGTTTCATGATAACTTTTGTAATAAATATGAATTGATTTTAATGATTTGTTTGAATCGTGTATTATGTAGATCATTATTCAGCTTAAGAATAATAAATAGAGATAAGAACCCCTTCAATGTTCTGTTTGAAAACTGAACACAGTGAGTTCAGTGAAGTAATTGTTTTTATATAACAAGAGGTAAAAGAGCTTATTTAATGTTATACTTAAATATGATAAGTCGAATTGAATTTTAATCATTTTTTTATAGAATAACTATTATTATAAATATCAGATCCATATTCTTTAACAGTAACAGATATTATTATGCAACTATTAATTTTATTAAATTATTGACAGTAAATTACAATTTTCAGTTACAAATTAAACTTTCTTGTAGTAATAAATAATAATGTTCCTGTCAATTTTTATTTAAAAAAAAATAAAACCGTTTGTAATGTGCCCCCATCTCTTAATTGATGATTATTAATAAGACAGAATATCTCCTTAAAAATTAAGTTAATTCACTATAATGTATGAAAACTTATCATTATTAATCGGTATTCACTATCTGCAGATAAACTTAAGCTTGTTTGTAGCAGAAGGTTCCACTCTACACAATTAAGTATTATTATTTTACGTTAAATTATGAGGTTAATTTCATGTAACATGACATAAACTGTAAATTCACTCATACCATTGCCATAATTACATTTATTGAATAATTTATAATGAGGAAGAAGATGTTTGCAGTGTTTTAATATTGATACATATTAAGATTTTCTTACATAAATTAAAAAGAGAGCAATTAAAATTTTTAAGAAACTGTGTTTTTGGGTACAACCTCAATAACCAAAAACACAATTTTACTATTCAGATTGTAGTTGTAAGATTACAGGTTTTGTTTCTTTAACATGCATCTGAACTTAAATACAATAAATTCTTATTTAATCGATTTGTCAATCTACAAGTCTTTTGTGAACTTTAAAGATCTATTTAATTGTATTTTTTTTCTTGGGGTGGTTTTATAGATTAAATTCCTTAATTGTTTTTTTATCAGAGTTGACAGGAACACTAAAAAATTTATTGATTAAACTGTTGTATAAGTAGCCTGAATTAAATGAGAATTTAAAAAAGATTATCATAATAAAATTCTTTAATTAAGTTGAGGGTTAATGTTATATTGAGCCAATAGGTCCAATTAAAATTACTAAAATTTAAATGATTACAGTTATTGAAAAGTGATTTGGTTTTAAAAGTAAATCATTTTGACCATAAATGAACCTTGTAATCTGTTTTGTTACTGCAATTTTATTTTTTAAATAAATTGAGGTTCAGCCAACATGATTTCAAAACAGTGGAATCATTTAAAAACAACTCTTACTGAAATAAGTTGCTTTTACCCTCTTTTTGTGCTGTTTGCTTTCTTTTTGCAAAAAATTAATTTAGTTATGTTTGAAAAATAAATTTGCAGCAATAAAAATACATTTTTCATTTATATCAAGATAATGGCAAACACCTTACTGATTTTAATTTAAGTTAATTTGTGATCACTGTATCCTAACTCAGAGTATTGCAAGGGGGTGCTGCTATCATGATGTATTAGTGGTGTATCAGTTTGTTTAAAAATATAGATGGGTAATAAAACAAATAATGGTCCACGGTTCATTCATTTACAGATAAAAATTGAAACAACTATTTCATACTCAAATACATTTTGGTAACTGGATTACTATTTATCTTATTAAGCAGTCCAATCACCATGATAAGTTAGTGGATCCTTCATTTTTTTTAAATGGAACCACAGTGTCCATTGTTGAATGTACAGTTCAATTCTCAACAGTATGATTTATAAATTTTCAAAATGGCTCAACTTCTATTAGTGTGTTGTGTGTACACATGCACGGACATGCATGAATGTGTAATTGTTCTTATATAGTATCTATGTATAACATAATTTATACAACTTTTATAGCTTCTTTATTGTTATAAAATAATTCACTTAAATTAGTATGTTATTCTGTTATTTGAATATTTAAATTTATCTTAAATGATTAAATTTAAATGTCATGTTGAAGAAATAATTCTAATAGGTGGTTGCTGAACAAAACCCTTTTGAAAGATATTAAAAAGTTATGATTTCATTTTACATAAATTTTTAGAAGTAACATGTTAGAAAATAATAATATTTGTCATGGTTGTGAACAAAATTTTTATTTGTTTTCTCAGATAAATATTCAGATTACCTTTCAGTCACATCTAATTATATTTGAATCATGAAGATAATTTGACTTGGATTGACTGTAAGGATTTTAAAAGTCTTTCATACTGTCATATATTTACACTCATAAAAAGGAAAAATATTTTTGTATACAATGCTTGAATCATTTAAAATAATAAAATAAACTTAATTGTAAAGAGTTTTGAATTTTGGTTACTTTTTAGGTTTCCATAGGCTTTTTGAATAATTTATTATATTATTCCTACTATGAACTTCAGTCCCATTCTGGAACAACATTTGTTGTTCCTGACAAGTTATGAGTTGTAGGATAAGAAAAGGGATTAGTTTTTTAATTATGTTTCAGTAATTTTTTAATTTATTTGTAGGAAAAGCTGTTTATATCTTATTTAAATACTATTAAAAAAAATGTTAAAAAAACCTTGGGTGTGTAACTAAAAGACTTTTTACCCATTTCATTATGAAATTATTTTTTATTTTAGAAAAGAGAGATAGTATGAATTTTAGATCATGTGCTTCTGTTATTAAATTTATCATAGATTAATTATTTAAAAATTTAAATTCAAGTTCTCCACCTAGTTTCTATGTTAGTGAGGTTAAAAATGTCTGCAGACATAAATGATTTATGATTCATGTCTTAAAAAGACCCACAATTACATAAAGGAGAAGAAAACTGTCTCCTTTCTATATTATCGCAGCACAACATTTCATGTACTGTTACTGATCTCTTCAGTTATGTCCAAAGCTGTTGAGGAAGGTAAAACTCAGCCTGCCTCATGATTGGATCAAATCGTACTAACTTTCACTTTTAGTCGACCAATCTATTCCACATTATTTGAATGTTTCACTTTTTAAAAGTTTGATTTATATTGATCCTTTTGATATTTTACTGTTGTTTTTATCAGAAATGAATTAAATTGAATTAAGCTTTTTAATTTTACTTGTTGGGATTAAATTATTGTCATTATTCATAATCCATGTAATACAAAACTGTTTTAGATATATTTTAAAGGGCTGATTAATGCGCACATACCAGCAGTTTTAGTCTAGATATCATTCTTGTTGAAGGTTCCTAAATGTCATTCATTTGAAGAAAAATAATAAAATATTTTGCTATTCTCTTCAAACAATATGCTAAATTTGCTATTTACTTTTTTTGCGACACTTTTGGAAACTATCTGGAGTTAATAAACGTTTTCCTTTTCCCAGTTTTTTGTCTTTTACCTGTTTTGTTGTAACATACAATCTTTAAATGGAGTTTACTCCAAAATAGAGCCAAGTTGGAAGCTGCTATTTTGGATTTAAATTAGGAACCCCACTCCTGCCACTCTGTAAAAGGGCATCGGTAAACTACATTTCATTTCCAGTCATATATTTTCATTTCAATTATGAAGATTAACTAATTCATATGATATTCAAGAAATCTCCTGATATCCATTGTGATTAGTTGATAAGCACTACAAAATCTGTAAGTAGTATTACTATACCTTGGTTGTATAGTAAATATACCTGCAGCTTGTTATATCTTTGTATCAATAGGCCAGAATTATTTACACTAAGGACTTGATTTTGTCTGAGACAGACAGACATGAAGGATCTGTCAGCATTAAATATAATTAGTCCAACTGAAACTATCAGGTTAACTCTTAATAAATGTGCAGCTTTTGTAGGTTTCTTATTTTATCAGTTTATAAAATTATTAGAATCTTATGCAAATATTTTTCATCTTGCCAAAGTGACCATAAAAGTTTAGTATTTATTACATTATTATTTACAACTGTTATCACCAGATATGGTAATTTTTATAATTTTATTTTTTGAATATGTAGGAATCCCACAAAAGTGTTTCGTTTGGTAAAGTTCTTTTAATTTTGAAGAATCTTGCTGATTTGTTAAGTTGTAGGTTGGTTGGAAATGATTTTTGAAAATATTATTAATGAAATTACAGAATCCATTGAGGTATCATTTTGTTGAAAAAATAAAATTTTTGATTAACTTTGACTGGGTAGATTTACTCTTATGGGAAAAATACTAATACTGACAAAAATCAGCTTGTTGTGAATTCTGGGTAGAAATGTTTAATAGAGTAGGCTAAGATAAAAGACTCCAGAAAAATGATCTTCTGCTATAGGACATCATTTCCTGTCAGTAATAAGGTGAACACCCATGATTTCAGGTGTAGGATAATAAAAACATCCTGTTAATCTCTGCAGAGTATCTGTGACAGCTGAAGAGTGAATTTGGTTTGTGCCCTTAACAAAGTTAAAAGTGCATAGCCCATTCTTTTTTCATCGAGAAGACCATTAAAAGTGTCATGTATATGCCTGAAAGTTGTCACATTCTACATTTGGCTAAAGAGAAGTGAGGAGAATGCTTTCATTTTGCGCATGAAGGTTTACAGTGTGGAATTCTGAGATATTATTCTCAATAACAGTTTTTCCAGATTTGATGTTGCTACTTTTTTCTTATACCTTTAATTAAAGATCTAGTACAGTTTTATCCTTATTCACTGGTCTTACCAAGGTAATAATTTAATTGTCATCATATTGCAGAAAAGATACTGGATATATTGAATTAAGTTTTCAAGAAATTGATTTCAGGGAAATTTTTCCTATATTTCATCAAACAAAATTACTTTCTCATGTACTTAATTTTTGTTTAAATTTCAGTTGATTCTTTTAGTATTTGTTATAAAAGTTTTTCATATTATCAAAATTTAATGCTCTACCCATTACCCACATAGAGATAGAACTATGTTATCTGATAAACATTCTTAGTAAACATATATAAAGTAAATCTTTTAATCATTTACAGCAAGACCTAAAAATCATGAATAATAATAAAATATTTAGAAAAAGACTAAACACGTTATAAGTTTGCAAGTCTTCGTAACTGTGCGGAAAATTTGTTTGCCTGGAGTTGGCATGCCCCCTAAATTCTAGTTGTGTTATGCCATTAATCAGTGTGACCCCAGATCTTGGAGTTACACTATTTTCTCTTATATTAAATAAATAATACTAAATGTTTAAACTTGCGGTCATTTTTTGAAACGCGTTATATCATTTATGATAACTTTGATTAATTATGTATCATTTTATTTATTTTGAATGAGAAAAAATTAAAAGTAGTTGTTTTATTTATGATGTAACTTATTTATTTCTGTAGGAAAGGTAATTGATCAGAAGAAACTTATTAGAGTTCTTTATATTGCTTCTAAAATTAGAATTTATAAGCGATGTAAGGTATTTATTTTGTTACCTCAGTTGATAATCTTTGTTAACATTTAAGCACAGTTTTGATGAATGGATTTTATTTCTCTTCGTATCATACTGAATTTTTGACATACCATTCACTTTTAATAGGCTTTAATTGCAGGCCAGAATATTCACTTGATTTCCTTGGCTGCAGTAATAAAGAAGTCATATTATTAGCTGAAAAAGTTTCTTTACTGTCTGGCAAGGGGGAGAACGGAGGGGGTGGTGTGGTAACCAGTAATGCCACGAGGCAGGAGTATTTCCACTTGCGGGGGGGGGGGGATGGAGATGTCTGGCAAGGGAAAATTTATGTTGAAAAGACCAGTCTTAATGACAAGGTCATGTCTTCATGACATTCGTTTCAGATCATGTGTTCTGGATGCATAGTATAACTTACATTTAATTATATTGACTGATTTTCTTAATTCTATTTATAGTAATTGTTTATTTTAACTTATAAAACTGAAATTTCTTCTATGGATGTTTTGAGGCCAGTTGCAGGAGAGTGCAAGTTTTACTCATTTTCTCAGTTAAGCAGCTGCTTCTTCTCTGGTTGCTGGATCAGGACTCTTTAATAAACTGATGACAAACATATGTTTTGTATTAAGTTAAATCATATGTTAGGTTAATGGCCTACAGTCTTTGGTCAGCCTTAGTTTTTATACTACTAAATAATTGTTTGAAGTAGTGTGTTTTGTCAAATTATTTCAAAATATTAATTACAGTATTTGTATTCACATTTATTGTTCAGAAATTCTTTGCTGCATCATGAAGGGGCATTGTGATAGTCAATATTGGAACATTTTCAGTGGTTATTAATCTTGGTTATAATTTCTTGAAAAAATGGATATACATGAAAATCATGTTTTTAAATCAAGTTGTTTTATAATTGAATAAAGATACCAGTAAATGTCAAATATTCTGTCAAGTATAATTTACAGCCTACAGGAATCTCGTTAAAAATATCTAAATTCATTTTAGGCGTGCTGACTTTTCGTCTAGTATAAAAAATAATTTTAATTTTTTTTAAGTTCAAATCAGTCAGTATTGTACTACATCATATTTGTTTTTTATCTGTTGCGGATAATTCATTCGCAAAATAATACAGATAATTTATCCGTTGTTTCATTATTGCATAATTCTATTTTTTCTGTTAATCTTTAAATCTTTGCTTTTTAATTATTTTTTAGATGAACCTTTATATTCTAGTGTGATATAAAATTGTCTTTTTCTAGGAGCTTTTTTTTAAATTATTTTTTCTATGGTGCAAGTCAGAATTATTAGTCTCATTGAGTTTAATTTTAATGAAATGATCACTCATTGATTAATTACAGTACAAACCAGATATTTTATTTAAGTGCACTTTTTAAAACGGTATAATTTATTTTTATTTTAAATCTGAATAATACATTACTTTGAATTTAAGTTTCCATCAAATTAAAAATACGTCTGAAAATTTAAGTACAATATTTGGAATAAAATAATTGAAAACAGAAGAGAGAATTTAAAAATTACATAGTTTTATTTTTATTTAAAGTATGTAGGATTTAGTTACTTATGCTAATTGACGTAATCTAAAAATAATTTATGGTAGCGTCTATAAAATAATTTATAATTTATGGTAGCGTCTCGGCTTTTCATCCGGAGGTCCCGGGTTCGAATCCCGGTCAGGCATGGCATTTTTCACACACGCT
>JAAAKQ030046395.1:0-13486 GCA_010016005.3 Zanna intricata
AGGCAATCACCTTCGTGAACAATTATTTTGCACAGAAAAACGCCGAGTACTATTTGGACGGGTTACAGAGATGGGAGAATCGCTGGGAGAAGTGTGTAGAGGTACAAGGAGTCTATGTTGATATGTTGAAAAATAAAAAAAAATTTCTAAAAAGATGTCTTGTATCTTAGCTAGGTCGGAAACTTTTCAGACCACCCTCGCATATATATATATATTAGCCTATATATATATATATAATATTAATATATATTATAATATTAAATATTATATTATAATGTAATTATATATATATTAATATTAATATATATATATATAATATATATATATATATATATATATATATATATATATATATGGAATAAATATTAAAAACAAAAATATATATATATATATATATATATAGAATAAAAAATTCTATATCTACCTTATCAGTAAAAAAGACAGTATTTTTTCGAAAATTTTCGGTTTATTTTAAAGCATGATAAGGAGGTAAAAATATTGTAAGTCAAAAATTTAAATAATTTAACTATCATGACTGTTTGTCATAAAAAAATTATAAAAAATTTATATGTATAATTTTTAATATAATCTGATTATGAATCTATCGCTACGAAAACGCTGATAACCACATATAAAAAATTATAAAATTGTATTTGTAGAAGTAAAAATGCTTTCTTCTTTAGAATTGTAATTTATTTTCTATCTATTGAAATAATCATTTGAATATATCTTACATTTCAATGTGCAACAATATATTCTGTAAGTGACAAAAGCCACAGGAAACCAATTTACTCCTCATATAACCTTGCTGCACGGAATTATTGATTCTTATTTTGAAAAAGACTAACCTGATTTCAAAAATGACTTACAACTTTTTAGTCAGATAGCCTGTAAATTTTTGTTGTTGTTGTAATGCTTATAAAATTTAGGGTAAATTAAAATTAATTAGAAAAAAAAGCCCACTATGGCTGGTCTAGTGGTTAATTCAACATCGCAAATCAGCTGATTTCGAAGTTAGATTTCTAAGCTTCAAAAACTAGTAAAGGCAATTAGTTACTTTTATACGGATTTGAATATTAGATCGTGGATACCGGTGTTCTTTGGTGGTTGGGTTTCAATTAATCACATTTCTCAGGAATGGTTAACCTGAGATTGTACAAGACTACACTTCATTCACATTCATTCACATCATCCTCATTCAACCTATGAAGTAATACCTTACGGTAGTTCTAGAGCAGTGGTTACCAACCTTGTGGCCCATCTCCCCTTTCTGGAGGCTGACTAACACCTATTGCCCCCTTTTCATTTTTATTGTATACCTAATTTTAATTTGAAGTAAAGTGTAAATAATAAAGCAGTTTTATTACATTAAACAGTTTTATTATCGTATATAAAAACTACCAAAGCAGTTTTATCCAGCTATTCTTAAATAAAATAGAAAAAAAATTAAAATGTAAATTTTTTGCAGATTTTTTTTAAGAATAAAGAAGTGAAATGATTAACTAAGATTATTGATGTACATTTAAAAAACAGAAGTACGTGTTTTCATTTTTAAATTGTAATCTGGAAAAATTAAGAAAGTTGACAGTTAAAATTTGAAAAAGTAAATGAAAGTTTGTAAACTTTGTTATTGTTTTATTTTATCTTTTCAATGGCTGCCTTGTGCTTGGTGAATTTCAGTTAAAGCTTGAATATCCGGCTTTATGTTGGTCAAGTTCAGGCGCAAGTCTCCTTTGAGGCAAATGTCCAACTTATTTCTTTGTTTTGTGAGGAGCTGGACAACAGAACTAAATATGTTGACGGGAACGAGATGAGAAGTGGTTCAATTTTTCCCCACAGTTGGGGATAAGTGTCCATAAGCTTCATCCAGTCTAACTCGTAACCGCTCTGCTTGAAAATGATTTTCGCCTCACAATCATACTTCAGATCTAGAAACTGTCTGCAAAGAGTTATCAAGCTTATTTACATTAAACGAGAATGGATCTAGAATCCATTCCGGAATTTGTAACTTTGTCAAATCTTCAAGTCTTGATTCCATGTCAGTTTTTAACTGGTCAAGGTGATCAGTAAAAATTAGGATTTTGTCTTCAGGAAGTTCAGGAGTCTCGTTATCTGACACTGAATACTTTTTAAGGGTCGGAAACTGAATCAGCTCTTTACAGCCAATATTTACCTTGTGAATATCAAACCCCCCTTTGAATACTCATCGCCCCCAAATAGCCCCCCACTTATTTATTGCCCCCTGATAACCCAAATCGCCCAAAGAGAGAGAGAGGGTGAGAGAGAGAGAGAGAGAAATGATATAAAATATTTGGATGTTTTAATTATGTTAAGACAAAATTTAAATTCTTTTATTTTATTCTTTGCAATTTAACGTGATATTGTTGGAAATTATAAACAATGGTTTTACTCAAAATTCTAACGAAATATAATTATAAAAAGAAGATATAAAGTTTAATAATTTCTATATGTGCGTCTGTATATGAATATAATTATGTTTCAATTTTTTTAAGTGAATGTACTATGAAATTATTACTTTCAGAGAAAGTAATTATAACTCGTTTTGCGAATTGTTTTGTTAATAAACAAAAATGACACATGTGATTTAAATTATTTTACGAATTAAAAAAAAAATTATTTATGACAAAATCTAAATTACTTGTCAGTAATAATACAGTGTAAATCGTCTTGCATTGTACACTTATTGAGCAATAACAATATTTAATTAATCAGTAGGAGTATAATATGAATGCCTGGGCCAGTGACGTCAGAGCGTCGCGGCAGAGGCAGCGTCGGCGCCGGCTGGGGGGACGCCTAGCTCTGACCTCATTCAGATCTCCCAAACCACTACCCACCCACTCGGTCGGACGATAACCACCGCGCCATCACTAGAACTAGCTCACCTCCCCTTAAAACCATACCCCTGTATACACTCCGTTACATATATACTCTTCTATGTATTTATAAGAACAACCTGCCCGCTTGTGTTTTCGCTAAACTTAGAATGTTGCGTTGAAATGTTCGGTTACATCTTATCATCATCATCATCATCCATCGACATATACAGCCTGACATAATTCGAAAAATCTTCTGTACATATTTATTTTTTTATTTACCTGCGCATGAATGTCAGTTGTTCATATCTTAAACGAGTATACATACATTTTTTCCATAAAAAAAATTTTCTTTTTGAGAGATACACTTTTTAATACTTTCAAAATTTATTTAATTTACTAAACTATAATAACTTATTAAAATTAATTTATAAAAAAAAAAATTCTGATGTGGACACCACATGACTTACTTGTACGCCTATTAAATTACATATATTTTTATATAGTTATATTTTTTATTACGTTTTTAAAATTTTTTTTTTTGTAATTATTAAATTATTTATTATAAACATTTTGTTACAATCACAGGTTAATAATTATTAATAAATCAATATATTTAAATTTAAAAAATAAAAAAGGAAATAAATTCGCTGATGTACCTTCCTTTTATAAGATCCAAATATTTCATTAATTAAAATTTAATCTGTCTATACTCTTCAACCAATGAAAATAAGTACCACTTACGATATATCGTTGAAAAGCTCTCAATGAAGGGTTATTTTTGCAGTTAAGAAATCCAATATTAAAAAAATTTCTATTTTGGATTTCTTTTTTTTTGGAAACTTATGGTCCAGTCGATTGCAATCAAAAAGGTAGATGCATAACTGGATGTTATAACAGTCCTAAATCCAAATTTCTACATCTTACGACTAATCGTTTTTGAGTTTTACGAGATACAACACATCACGCCGAAACTAATCAAAATGAATTCAGAGGTGGTGAAAATAGATATTTCCGCTGAAATCTAAAAACCGAAATTTTTCGCGATTACAATACTTCCTTATACTTGGAAGTAAAAGATCCGTTTAAAATAATAACTAATATCGAAATTTCATGGAATTTGGTTATAACTTAAAATTTAACAATTCTTTTAGTGATAATAATGAAAACTTATTTATTATTATTATTATTATTACCCTTATTTACTCATATTACTACCATTATTTATCCTTATTATTATCATTTATCACTCTTAAGATTTTTCTTATTTTGTTATTTATTTATTTCCTTTGTCTTTAAATAAAGATTAATTCATATTTATCAAATCAGAAGAGTTTATAACTCTTCTGCTTTAAAAAAAAAAACAAATGTTAAAATTTGTCCAAAGTTAGCTAGTTCTAAGTTATAAAATGTAATTAAAAGCACTTCAAACTAAATTTAGAACTATCCAAATTATATTATATTTTTACGGGACTATTTTACATCAATTTTCTTAGAATTAAATTCCCTATAAGTTTTGATAATAAATTTTAGGTATATATTAGTAATTATTTAACAGTTTTTTGTATGAAATACGTAAAAAAAACGTGTTCGTAGACAACAAATTTTTCTGTTTACGTTGGACATTGTAAAAATACTGTAGATATGTTTCTGAAATTTGGTCTAATCAATTTATCAGGTCAAAAACCATAGGAAACCAAATTTTACCCCTTAGTAGAATTTCAGTATTTGTTTTATTTCACTCTTTAACCAGGAATTAGGGTAAAATCCTTCTCTAGGCCTAACTGGATAACGGAGCGTTTCCTTCCTCATGTTTACATGAGCATTTTTAATTATTTTAACACAACGTCAATCACTCTGTATATAAATTTAAACAAGACATAAGTTTTCAATTTTTTTTTTAAGCTTAATTCATAAGATAACCAAACAAAAAAAAAAAATATATATATATATATATATATATATAAAATAAAGGGAAAGAAGAAAAATAAAATAAATTTATGACAGATTAGCCTGCCTAACTGGCTGGAAAATAATGCGCTCGCGCGCATTTGTTTGTTTGTGCGTGCTTTCGTGCGTGCGTGTGTAAGTGCGTGTGTGTCTTTATTCTGAAAAAGGGTTCAGATTTAAGATTAAACATCAAATGAGCTTAATCTAATTTTTTTTTGCTCTATATATATATATATATATATATATGTTGTTTGTTGATTTTAACACAAGATTTTGTTAAAAGCTTTTTTATTTTAGTTTTTTTTGCCTTTTTTTTATTCACTAAATTAGCATATAAATGATATTTTTATATGTTTACTTAAAGAAATGTAATTATGAATGTAACTGTAGGTGTAACTTAAAAGAAATAGAATTAAAAAAATTACTGAAAAATATATTATTTAGTTCCATTTTCGTAAATATAAAAATACAAATAGAACAATTTTAACTAAATTTAATAATAATATTAGTAACATATATATATATATATATATATATAACATATATAATATATATATATATATATATATATATATATATATATATATATATGTGTGTGTGTTACGGATATTTGATTAATCCGGTGATTATGCATAGTTATCGGTTTATATTTATGATCTTCTCCATAAAAACGCAGAAGAATAACATATATAATTTTCCCGGGACTGAGGGGCTGAAAGAACAGAAATTCCCGCCTGTTCGCTTTCGGAGCGAGGTGGCCAAGCTGTACGACAGAATGTTGGTGGACCGCATCTGACAGGAAATCGTGGCAGGAGGCGGCCTCTCTCTCCCCGCAACAGTTTGGCTTCGTAAAAGGACGGTCCACTGTAGATGCGATTCAATATGTGGTCGACAGGGCCAACAAGCAAGCTATTTATACGTCAACATACATACGCACATTATGTCGCAGAAATTTAGATACAATTTTTCAGTTTTCTGGGGTCTTTAGGAATCAATTCGTCAAGATTCGGTGAAAACCGGTTTTGCCCAATTTTGACCTATCACCATACTTTCTCTTCTACATTGTTTTTCTATACGCATAATAGTTGCTGCATACCCGGGAAAGTAATATATTTTATAACTAATTTAATTTTTGTTATTTATCTAGTTTCACGTGGTTAGTTTTCCCGCCAAAAGAGGGGATGTGATTTCCTTAGGTATTTTTCTTTGGAATTTCAATCAAAGTTTAAAACAAAGCTATTTATCATCTTTTTTTAAAAAAAACTGAATAAGGTTTTCATTCTAAATTGAAATATAAAAAAAATTGAGAAATTGACTGATTACTAAATGGAGACCGAAGAAACATAAATTAACTATTTAAAAATATAATAAGGAGCTACTTTTTCTACAAGTTTTTTTCTTTCTAACGAGCGTTTTCGCAGTGCTCATTACTTCAGCACGTAGTTATAGTACAATTAACTGAATAAAAATTTTTTTAAAATATACAAAAAAAAAAATTAATGCTACTTCTTCAGTCACAAATAAGATTGATAAACACTTTTTATTGTGTTTAAATTGTTGTAAGTTTTAATAGCTGACTACAGGAAAAAAAATATTTCTTGTTATTGGAGTAAATTTAATTTATTATAGTAATCTGATAAAACACCTTATATTGCAGAAAAATTTGTGGGAAATAACGAAACTTCTAACAAAAGCAATGGTTTAATTAATAATTTATTTAAATGTTTCTTCAATTATTGCATTTCAAGAAATTATCTATTAATTCATTATAAGAAGTAAAAGAAGTATTATGATTGCGAAAAATTTCGGTTTTCAGATTTCAACGGAAATATCCATTTTGACCATCCCTCAATCCATTTTCAATATTTACTCTTGTAAATATATCCGGATGGTAATCTTCAACACAGGTTGGCTAATGGAGATACCTAATTTACAGTCTAGTTAACTTTATATAATTTTGTAAGTAGGGTGACTTGTTTGTAACTTTTAAGTTTTTATATATGTTGTTCAATTAGCTTTATAAGCCTACTATTTTATTGTAATTTGTATATGCTTGGCTGAAATTGGCTGAAAAAGATATTATTATATTATTATTATTATTAATAGTTACGGAGTGACATCTTTACATACATATGTACGCATCTCACATAACTCAAAAACGATTAGCTGTACGTAGGATGTTGAAATGTTGGATTTAGAACTGTTATAACATCTAATTGTGCACCTCCCCTTTTTAATTGTAAGCGACTTAACCAAAAATGGCCAAAAAAGCACAAAATTAAAAAAAAAAAATTGGAGTTTGGACTTTTTCTTAACTGCAGTAATAAGTACTCAATGAGAGCTTTTCAACGATATATAATAACTGGTACTTATTTTCATTGATTCCCGAATTGTAGCCAAAAAAAATTTTAATGAAAAATTTGGATCGTACAAGAGTACACATCAGTTCGAATCAGACTTCATCTCCTTTTTTTTTTTTTAACTTCTTTTTTAATTTAAATACATTGATTTATTAATAATTATTAACCTCTAATTGTAAAAAAAAAAAAACAATTTATACGATAAATAATAATCCAATAATAACAATAAAAAAATAAAGGAAAGGATACTAGAAGTTATTATTGAAATAAAATTTTATGTATTTTTCATTTAAAGAAAAAGAAAATGTATATATGTAATTTAATAGGCGTATGAGGAAGTCATATAGTGTTCACATCAAATTTTTATTTTTAAACAAAATTTAATCTGCTGATTAATTTTCTAGGCAAGTATTCGCACCTTAGGATATTCTTATAAAGAAAGATAATTATTTTTATATTCTTAGTAAAGATAAACATTTTTATACGGATTTTGAATACTAGATCGTGGATACCGGTGTTCTTTGGTGATTGGGTTTCAATTAACCACACTTCTCAGGAGCGGTCAACCTGAGATTGTACAAGACTACACTTCATTCACATTCATACATATCATCCTAATTCATCCCTTCTGAAGTAATACCTTACGGTAGTTCTGGAGACTAAACAGATAAAGAAAGAAGGATATTCTTATTAAATAAATAAATAATGAACGATCAAATTGAAAAAAAAAAACAATCTACGCACTTTTACGCAAGGGGACTGACTTTTCTTTATTTTGTTTTCTTTTGATAAAATATCGACCCATTTGAATCTAAATTTAAAAAAAAAAAAAAAAAACTTTTGATCCATAAAAAAATACTTATATTTCAAAAATGTATTGAAGTTCAAAAATTAAAAAAAAAAAAAATAAAATTTGCATAACCCTAACACAGTCAACGTAACCTCATAATTTTTTCATCTTAAACTGAGTGTAACTCAAGAACGACTCATCCTATCTTCATCCTGTCTTCATAAAAGTTTTACTTGTACAACTTCAGATAAACTGCTACAGCATATCTAAATTTCAATAAAACTGATGTAGTAGTTTTGGAGATTTTTGAACCACTAAATTTTATACATAGGTCTCTCTCTCTTTCTCACTCATTCCCTCTCTCTCTCCCTCTATATATATATATATATATATATACATATAAATAAAGGAAACCCCATTTTAAATGAATGGTATTTTCTTACTCCTCATATCTTAAGACATAAAATATTCATTTTCACCTTCCATTCCCTCCATGCGAACGAAAATCATACCATAATTTTCTTCGAATAGCTGGTGAAATAAATAAAATAAGAATGACGCGAAACAGCAGCATCTTTATAATGTATTTATTTTTTTTTTAAATTTTATTATCTATTGTACGGTTAAAAAATATCAATATATTTTCATCTCTCTTTAATGTGTAAGTAGAAAGACAAAAAGAGAGAGGTTATGAAAGAGAAGTGAGAAAAATAGTATATATAGTCCAGCAGACAGACAGACAGGATGCATGAAAATATATGATAGCGTAGCGGGAGAATTTTCTGTTGTTTTCTCTCACTTTGAACTTTGCCAGGAGATCTCGCCCGGACACATTTGACCTTGGGAGAACTCGACTACTGCATTATTGTTATTGTATAATAGTTATTTTATTCTACCCATACATGTACTTACAGATGTCCTAAAAACTGTAATAAATTTTTTTCTTAATTCTTTGTGTTCTTAATTTTTATTTTTATAAAAAAATTATTCGTTTTATTTTTATTTTCTTTTAAACCTAAAAGATTTTATCTTTAATAAAAATTTATAATAACAATAAAAATACAATAATAATTTGTAATAATAATAATAATCTAGAAAAAAGTTTGAAGCTGTCATTACATCTTAAAATATTTTCAAAATAAAATAATATGTTGGCCAGTCGCGGGACTGGCCAACAGAAGTGAAAAATTAAAACAATGAGTACCGATCATTGGTTAATAATTATATTTATTTCTATTGCAGATTCTAATGTAATTATTCATTTAAAAGGTCTTAATAGACTACTTAAGAAATCTATTTGTAATATAGTGTAATGGTTAATTAAATAATTTGATAATAAAAATTAAATCGGTTTTGAAATTAATTTTTTATAAACAATGTAACAAAAATTTCAATATATATAGGTATACACAACTATATCTACAAAGCAACGGGTTCCGGATAACTACAACAGTCTTTCTATACTGTATTAATGTATACGTATATGAGTACTGATATACAGAAAGAGAGAAAAAGAGCAGGAGAAAGAAAGAGAAGTGGAATCGGCGTCTTTTTTTATTGTATATTGATGTAAACGTATATGCGCATATGCATAAGCGTACAGAGAGAGAAAGAGAGAAAGTGAATTGTATTGGGAATAACAGACAGATCATCGATGTTTTTTTCTCCCACCTCTCGTTCTATTTATGTTATACGCCTATATGTACAAATTATCGTTCCTTGCCTTTCTCTCCTATATATATTTATACTTATCGTCTTCGTGACGATTTTTGATTACGGTCAGCAACTTTTTTCCATGCAAAAGTCTATCACAAAAGTGCCGGGCAGAACGCGCCAAAATAAGTTTTCACTTCAAAAATATATGCCCCCATATGTAGAAATATTTGAACAAAATTTAAAGAACATTGTTTCGGTGAGTTCTGAGTTATAAGGTCAAGAGAAGTGCGACATACATAGTAAAAACATACGTACATAGATATTATGTACGTCATTTGAAAAAATAAAACTTAAATGTAGGAATGATTAACTGAATTAAAGATTAAACTTTCCCTTTTTAAGGTCCTTTGTTCTAGATGAATTAACTGGACTTTGAAACGTAAAGATTTAAAAAAAAAAGCCCGATAACCCAATGTCGTCACTATCACCACACTTTTCCCTTTAATATAGTTATTACTGATACATTCGCCGGGAAAGTTAATGAATGGTACGTACACACATACATCACATACATATAAATACAACATTTTATTATATACGATGAGATGTAGGTAAAAGTAGATATATTTAGCTTTAAAAATTTAATAATAAATACAGGAAAATTGAAACGCTATACGTTCTCATGTTACAAAGTAATTTTAATATTAAAAATTATAAAGTCAAAAAACCAATTTTTTAATGAAATAGATTATTGAAAACCATTTGAAACCAAGATTACATTCCATCTTATAATTCTAGTAAAAAGCAATTCGACTGTTAAGTAATAATCATTTTCTTCCAACAGCTTTTTAATTCCTTGTACGAAGTAAAGGAAGTATTGTGACGCGAAAAAATTCTGTTTTCAGATTTTAACGGAAATATCAATTTTGACCATCAAATTAGATAATACGCTCAATTTAATACAACACAATACAATATAATACAATACAATTTAATACAGTTAACTCAATTAAGCTCGAAAACAGACAACATAACCTCAATTTGAGGTAACTATATGAGGTGAATTTGTAACTGTATATTTTTCATCCGTGTTTATACAGTCTCAATGGTAAATAATGTGTTTTAATTTAATGCTTATGTGTAGGATCTTCTATTCGTCAGGAGAGGAAAAATACCCACCACACGTCAAGTCAAAAGACAGAAGTGAAAAACAGAGAGAAAAAATAAAAATCTAAAAAATCTGTTGTGGACACTACATGATTTCGTTGTATGCTTTTCTAAAATGAAAAGTAAATAATATTTTCTTTAATTTATAACCCCTCTGATATTTTTTCATAATTTTTTTATTCTTAATATTGAATTATTATTTATCGTAAACATTTTTTTGTTGTAAGAGGTTAATAATTATTAATAAATCAATATATTTAAATTAAAAAAAGCAGATGAAGACTGATTCGAACCGATGTGTCTTCCCTTGTAACATCCAAATATTTCATTAATTAACATTTTATTCGACTATAACTAAGGAACCAATGAAAATAAATATCATTTATGATATATCTTTGAAAAACTTTCAATGAAGGCTTATTACTGCGGTTAAAAAAGAAGTCAAAAATCCAAATTTTTTGGATTTGGTACATACGTACAGATGTTATGCCGAAACTAGTCGAAATGGATATTTCTGTTAAGACATGACAAATGAAAATAAAGCAAAAATCGATATAAACACGGGTCAGGAAAGACTTCGTTTTTACGTTTATAGCTTGCAAAGAATTTTCATTTTGTACCAATTGATTTTCTGTACCAAGAGTAAAATGAATCCATACTAAAATTCCTGAGAGTTACTTAAAGAGTAAATTTTATGGCTTAATTTTCAGGTTTTGACCTGAAAATTCGAACAGAGTTGATGACATGATAAACAAAGAAAACAAATGAGTGTTTTTAAAAATAATTTTTATTTTTAATAAACGTTTAATATTATACAATTTCCTTTGTTATAACGCAAATACTAATTATACAATACAATCTATTTATATATACATGGATTACAATAAAAGCAACTACCTTTATTAGGATTTGAACTCGAGTACATTCGGCTTAAAAATCAGCTGATTTTTAACAACGAGTTTACCACTAATCCAACCCGGTGAGCCCACCGAGCTGGTCTAGTGATTAACTTGTCATCGCAAATCAGCTGAATTTGAAATCGAGCGCTATAAGGTTCAAATCCTAGTAAAGACAGTTATTTTTATACGGATTTGAATACTAGATCGTGGATACCGGTGTTTTTTGGTGGTTGGGTTTCAATCTTTCACACAATTAACTATACGCCTCAGGAATAGTTGACCTCTCTTTTTCTGTTTTAGCCTCTAGAACTACCGTAAGATATTACTTCAGAGGATGAGTGAGGATGATATGTATGAATTTGAATGAAGTGCAGTTTTGTACAATCTCAGGTTAACCACTCCTCCTAGGTGTAGTTAATTGAAAACCAACCATCAAAGAATATCGGTATCCACGATCTAGTACACAAATCCGTATAAAAGTAACGGAAAAGTTGTTAACTGTTACTGTTAATATTCCTAAGTTGTATTTTTTTTTACCTTAACTAGGATTTGAACTTTAGAACTCTCGACTTCGAAATCAGCTGATTTGCGATGTCGTGTTAACCACTAGATCAGTCCGGTAGACAAGGAGTGGTCGATCTGATACTGTATAATACTACCACTTGATTTATATTCATACATATGATCCTCTATAATAATACCTTGGTTAGAAGTAATATCGTGGTTCCGGAGGCTAAAGAGAAAAAGAAAGAAAAGACCAATTCGGTGGTTCACCATATTTTCTTTTAATTAATATTATTTAAAAGTTCGTCAATACTACAATATTATTTCTTTAAAAGAAAATTTTTTAATTGTATTTTAAATTGATTGGTGAGAAGTTATTTAAATATTTCATTGACTATTATTTGTAGCACTCAAAACATATAAATTCAAGGAAAAGTTATCATTTTTAATATTGCAAAATATATTATTATTCTTTAGTATTTTTAATTAAATAAATTAATTAACCCTCTTAGTAAATTTGTTTTAGTTACGATCAATTAACTGTAATTATAATATACGTTTAATATTATAATTTTATTGTCGTATTGTTTTTTTTAAATTTATGTTTGGAATATATATAAATACACTTTTAATTAAGAAAAGAATATTATTTTATTCAAATATTATGATGAAAATAAACAAGCAATTTTATGTAAGATATACGAGGAAAATGTTAAAAGTAAAAAAAAAAAAACTTTTAATTTAGAATTTTAGAAATGCGTACATAATTAAGAGAAAGATAAAATATTAACAGCACATAATTTTAGAATACGAAAAAGGGATTATGCGCATAATTTGTTAATTAAAAAAAGGGAAAAAGAGCTCTTGTTTTGGATAAAATAATTTGATGCATAATACTATAGGGGCGGGCAGAGTAGTGTAAGTGCAGCAAAGATGATTTTTAAAGATCCTTTTTTCCTCCTACAACTTCTTTATTTCCATATTTTCTATCTTTTTCTTTTTATATATTATTCACTATCTCTATCTACGTCTATGTTTCATTGTTTGTTTCTCTCTCTCTTTTCTTTTCAAGGGCATTGGTGAGTGTGAAGGAGTATATGCAATGCGTCAGCGATTCCTCTTTTCCATTGATCCGCTGAGGCGGCATACGTCGAGTGGGTATGTTTCTTCTCCCGCTGATCGTATCATCGCGTTTCTAACCTCCCTACCGAAAACCCCTCCGTTTCACACCTTACCTTAACCATCATTCTATATATATATACCCCCTCTCTCCATTTCTATTCTATTCCCTACCGCCTTTTCAAAAACACCATCGCTGTATGTTCT
>JAAAKQ030046428.1:3606-15026 GCA_010016005.3 Zanna intricata
TTTTTTAATATTTTTTTGAGAGCTAATGGCTCTCAATTAAGCCGAAAGATCTTGGGTTTTATTTCAAGTTGCTGATAAGGTGGATTTGTATTGTAGTAATATTTGATTTAAATATTATTTGAAGTGTAATAATATTTAAATGATTTGAAGTGAATATTTAAGGAGTTGAAGTGTAATAATATTTACAACATTAATGTACACTTCCAAAGAAAGTTATTAAAATATAAACCAGAATTTTTTTAGGTAGATTTCGTAAGAAAGTTACCTATTGTAATGGTTACCATGCTTCGACTTCCGGAAAATTTTGACATATCTTAGCGTTTCTTATCCCCACAGACTCCAAAACCATCGTCAGTTCAAAAGATTATATGTAAATTTATATATATAATTCACTTACTCGTGAGCACAATAACTGCCGTAATTTTGCGCCAATGACTTTCAAAGTAATATATAAAATATAACGACTCAAATTCTCGGTCGAATTCGTTAATGTACAAAATCGGACCATGAGGGTGGTAATGGGGTAGGGCTTTTTTTTTAGGGTAAGGTGAAAAACAAAATTTCGCTATAAATTTTTTATTAAATAAAATATTGAATTCGTTTAAACTTCCTACTATTATTGGGCCTAAAACTTATCAAAGTAAGGTTTTTTGATATCACCAACCATTGATCCAGGGGGTGGAAAAAAAAATGGGGTTTCGAAGACAAAAAAAAGCATATCTCTCTTAATAGGCGTAGTATCGAATCGATTTAAAGTGGTCGATAGTCTTGTAAACATTACCTAAAAATTTTATCTGAAACAATTTTCGATATGATCAACCCTTACAGCAAGGGATGATCAAAATATTACTGGAATTATAATAAGATGGGTCTTGTCGTGTGCTAAACATGTTAAAAATTTGTCACATGTTTTTATTTTTGTAAAATTTTTTTAAAATTTTTGTATTGAGAAAATTTGAGGTTTTTCTTAACTTTAAGGTGAAAATCTTTTTTACCCCCTGTTTGGCATTGATGAAATCTACTTCCTTATATCTTTTTTCTCACTAGATTCCTAAAATTTGGCACAGAAACTCAAAACTTACTGTTTTGTTGACTCTTGATTTGGGATGATGGTTAGTTGTTAATTTCTTTCTCTTTTGATAGAAAATATTTATAACTTATAATTTTACATATATCGTACCAGTCGGATAGAGTTAATTATACGGCATAATTTTCATTAAATTCTGTTAAAACTATCCACCTCCTTAGTAGATAATAAAGTCGGATTTTTTAAAAATAATGAAATAAATTGATTAATTTCTCATTATAATTTAAAATAGATTGAAACTTTTAAAATTGAGTTAAATCTTAAGTTTCATACTAAAAATATTGTTAATGTCCAGATTTAACATTGGTCGAAAAAAAAAAGACAATTTCAAGATAAGATTTGTTAGAAATAGAATAGGTTTTTTGGGTGGAAGGGAAAGTGTTACGTGAGTTACTTAAGATAATCACTTAAGAACAAAAAAGTTACTATCACTTAAGAAAAAAAAGTTCGGCAGCTTTTTCAGAAAGTGATACAAGAATTCCTTTTAGCGTTGAAGATTTGGCGTGATAATGAAATTTCTAGGGAGGCGTCTGTTCGATGATGAAAATGCTAATCGATCTGATTATATTTGTTTGACCAAAATTTACAAAATATTCTATGGTTCGGTTGAATTTCTTCTTACCATAATTTAAAAAAAAAATTTATTAAGAATAACAGAGTTCCCAATATTAAGGCACGTAATCAGGTTTGTGTATAAATTTTTTTATTAAATTTATTTTTTTTCTAGAAAATTACAAATAATCTTTTTAATAAAAATAAAAAAAACCGGTTCATTTCATAGGATTTATAATTTTATTACATATTCATTTTATTTTAGTATAAAATAGCTTTTACTTTAAAAGAGAACAGAAATAAGACACAAGGAAATTTTAAGGACGCTCTTTTATAGGATCAAGTAACGCCAAAATGAAATATTTTAGTTTTAATCCCCTCATAATACAAATCTTCTAAACTATTTTGACAGAATGACTTAGGGTGGGAATTTATATTGTAAACGACACCCGTCAATTACTGTTCATATTATAACTCATATGGAGCAGCAGTAATATTTCCTGTAAATTTGTGTGAGATCTTGTAATACTGTTATAAAAAATAAATAATGTTACATTTAAATATCTTAATATTGTGGCTTTTTACGATTATTTCGGTCTCATTTTATTTTATTATTTTATAAGAGTAGACTAATAAATTTTTATTATACGTTGATGGGTTTTTTTATATGCTATTCGTATTTTTTATTGTCATTATTATTATTACTATTACCATAATTTTTATGCGTATTTTCCCAAATATCTTTTTAGCCCAACGGAGAGTGATTTGACGTCATTTTTATGATTTTCACTAATTCATATTTATTAGAATATGTCAATAGAATAATTCTGTCATCGTGGGAGAAGACATGTGCCTTTTGATGATGCCCGTCGCCGTCATATCCATTCATAGCCGTGAAGGACTTTACCAGAGTTCAGAGGTTTTCAGACCCTCTAAACCTAATGACACATCTCAGTCATTAGTTTCATTTCTGTCAGGAAGCCACTGATGCAAATGGGTTGGAAGACATTTCCATCAGTACATTTATACAACCTACTATTGCCTTCCTATGGCCTCTGCAAACCACGACCACCTACCATAACTTACAACCTTCAACTCTGAAATTAACCGATTCGCAGAATCGCCATCCTTTTCCTAAACCGAAGTTTCACAAAAAATTCTCCCATATTTAACTTCAGTTAGACTTTGTACTCAGATCATTATTTGATACTATCCTCTACCAATAAAATAAGTGTTGATCACAATAACGACAATTTTGTCCTATTCTATTTACTCAAAAAGCAAGAAAAAAATTCACAAATTTAATAAGATTCTAATGAAAACATACCCTATCTCTCTCTACTCTGATCCGCTGTCGCTAGCTGGTTTATAACAGCCATTATCTCAGCTAACCGGAGTTCGATGCCAAAACATCTATCTTGTTGCACTAAGTCCCCAGGAGGGTCCTTAGCCACCCGGATTGCTATTCTGTCTTTTTTTATTTCGAGATAACTTAACACTTACGCAGCAGCTGAAACCACCGTTAGACATGTCATCAGCCGCTGCGCAGTTTCGTGGCAGCAGATTCAGCTACCACCCCCCTCGCTAGGACCCTTCAAGGATCCTCCCATCTGGGATGAAACCGGGGGGTTTCATCGAGGCACTCCGATCCTCCTCTTCTGGAGTGCCGAAGAGCCCTCCTCCGATACATCTATAACAGCATCAGAATCAGCCGATCAAAATCAAAATTGATCGTCACAAGCTCTCTAACTATTTTGGTACGTTAAAAACCTGGAGCAGACATATAAGACATGGTCCACATGGCCCTACACTCCGGAAAAATTTCTGAATTAATCAAATCAAATCTGGCCAACCTCTCTCGAAAAACGTTATGTGTAGAAAGAAACTGCGTAATATGCTGATTGGGGGAAATCCAGTTAACAAACTGCATACTTCTAAAATCAGGAAAAATACCATGCGTGTAACGGTCATTGTACAATTCGGTCCTATAAACTGTCTTTAGTAGGATTTGAATCTTAGAAATCTTGACCTCGAAATTAGCATATCGTAAGTTTTGAATGAAAAATTATGTAAATGACAGGCCTAATTTTGAAAATTTTTGAAAATGACTGGCACATTTGATTTTAGATTTTTTAATCGTAGAAAGTAAAACTTTTAACCTATGGTTCAAAGAAAATTTCTTCGAGAATCTATGACAGTTCTTTTGTTCATAAAAAAATTTCACCTTAAAAATAAAACTTTATTAGTTAAAGATAATCCAATATAGTCATAACTTATTTAATATACATGAATTAATATTTAATGCGGATCCAACTTTTTCATGGTTTAACTATCGTATATTATTTAAAACCACCTGTTGATTTAATAAATACAATTATAGTACCTACTGACAAACTTTATTTGCCACTGTTGCCAACTATAAACTAAAGGATTCAATCAAGCGAAACGAACAACGGAACACATTGTTGTTATTAAAGCAGAGCTGAATAAAGAGCATAGCTTATAAAGGAGATATACTGGCGTCGGTCCAAACAACCTGTTGTTTGTTGGCAACAAGGGCATCACTCTTTTATTTCTTAGTACATTCAACATCTGGGTACATCTAGTTATAGAAAAAAAATTATTAAGCGAAAATAAAATAAGTAAAATTCAACAACAACTGAAAAGTTATAAAACTTCCAGTTAAATTCCTTTTTCCTTCTTTTACTCCATTTCATCAATGAATAAAAAAAAATTCTTTGAAAGTATTTTTGTAAAATATAGTTAATTTTTGTTTAATGCAATAAACTAAAATTTTTTTTATATAATTATTTTAATGTATATTAATTTTTTTAATAAATAATATGGGTCAAAGCTACTATCTATTAAAAACTTAAAACTATGTTTCAAAAATATTTAGATTTTTAAGATTATTTTTAAACTTTTTAATCTTTATACAATTGATAATTTTTTTTCCAGGGTACAACTGTAGTCATAAAGAGAAAGAATATAGATCTGTCCAAAATTTCGATGACAGATTTCTTTGTGAATATCGATGTTACACATTTCTGAGTCCAAAAAATGTAGAAATTTCCGGAAAATGTATGCATGTAAGTGTATTGGCTTGTATTTTGATTAGTATCATCTGACTGGCTCAACGTAAATTCTTCGAAAAATGGCTTAAAATTCTTTGTGTAGACATCGATCGCATTATATTTTGGGAAAAATTAAAAAAATGAGGAGGTATGTTTTTACTATTTTCATTTCTGTTGCCGTTACACGCATGGGTTTTTTTTCATGATGTGAGAAGTACACATAAATCATGTACTTGGTAGTTAGGTGGATTTCCCCCAGTCGGTATATTAAACAGTTTATTTCTGGACATGGTGCTTTTCGAGATAGTGAAACCAGATTTGGTTTGATTAATTCAGGGTTATGTCCGGAATGTAGGACCATTGATGATATATCCCAGATATGTCTGCCCCAGGGACGTAACTGAACGTACCAAAGTAGCTAGAGAACTTACGAGGATAAATTCTGATTTTGATCTGCAAGTTAATTGGAAAATTGAAAGGGAATTGAAGATAGTTGTTGGCGTTCTTAGATTCTTAATCATGCGGTGGGTGGCTAAGGGGGGATCTGATGTTGTTATGGATATATAGATATAATAGCAACTAGGGTGGCTAGCGAACTATCTGTTTGTTTATTTCTCCAAGATAGACGTTTTAGCATCCAGCCCAAGTAACTTAATTATTTTCTATTAGGGTAAGAATGGATGTATGGATAACTCTGTGTTAGAGCTGCGGTGAGAAAAAATGAAGGAATATATTTCGCTTCTGAAAGCTGACCAGAATGAGAGAGATATTAGACAGATATTAGACTATATGAGATTTCATTAGAGGTTTATGAAATGTGTGATTATTTTTCTTGACTTTAAGTAAATCAAGAGAACTTGAGACCAAATTGATGATTATGTTGTGTTGTCAACTTTCTAAACTTGAGGTTGTCAACGGAGGTAATCGGAGGTTGTCAGACTTTCTAAGGTCTACAACCTCCGGTAAAGCCCATTATGGTTAGGAGTGAAGTGAAGGGGATGTAATGCAGCGACCGGGATTATCACAATGCAGGTCATCCCTTCGAGGGTTAGGAGGTATAATTTTTATGTAGTAGTCTTAGAAAATTGAATTTTTGTATGATGAAAAAGTGATTGATTTAAACAAAATTCTGAAATTTCTAGTCAGACGAATTTAGTGATAGAAGGATATTAAAGATTATTTCTAAACCCTTTTTCTCCAATATCTCGAAAAACTTTTAACCAAAAATTGAAATTAATTAAAAATTATATTTTTGAGAATATCACTATTTTATTTTACAAATTTGCATACTTTTTTACGTAAAATTTTTCAGTATTATCTCTTCTTGAATTTTTTATTTAAATTCTTGAGGAGATCGGATGCAGCTTTTGAAATACGTCGGATTTAAAGTCCCTAAAATGAAAAATTTTCATCCAGATTGGTAATTCTTTAGTAACGGAATGTTTCCATTGTTCAAAATGATGAGAATAAGAAAAACGTTTCTTATAACTGTCATGAAAATCCTTGAGGGTACTTTGATTAACTCAGATCAAAGGATGTTTTCTAACATGCTTATATTGTAAATGTATCGTAAATTCATGCCCGTCGTCGTCTTCAAAGAAATGACTGCCCTTTTGTCTGTCTGTCCTTTTGCCTTTTGTCGCATAATTTTCAAGCCTACTCACTTTTAATGCTTCCAGTTCTTGTTTGCGTTGTTAAACCCGTTTCCTCAAAATATTTTAAGCCATGCTTTTAATGCGTGGGAAAAAATACACCAGATCATTATGAGAAATATTAAAATGTCTCCGTGAAATCACTCGCTACGCGTTAAGGAAACTCTCATTCTTTTTTGAATCCGTTTTAACAGCAAAACCTCGGAGGGACAATCCATAATATGATTGAGGCTGGATGGTAAAACTAGAGCTACTCGATAGCGGTACTGTTATTCTTCCCAATTATCAGTGTAATCAATTATCAGTGACAGATTTTATTCAATGTTGCTACTGAATATACTGCTTGATTTACTGCTCCATTCATTATGAATTAGATATCGGATAATTAAGAAAACCTGTTGAAAAATATGCTTCTTGTTCAAATTTTTTCAAAGATTTTTGTAAAATTTGATTATCTTTTACATCTGTTCAGCCTTTCAGTTGACTGAAAATAGGGTGCCTGGCCAGAAAAAATAAAAATAAATACAAACGGAAATTTATCACATTTAAAGGAACGTTTTAATGATAGGTTCGTATCTCTCTCTACTTTCAGTAAACGATATTTTTAGGCTGGATTTTTAGAAAAAAAAATCAGGGGAAAAGAATCTAAATTGTAAAATGAAAACACTTTTGTTGGAAATGTTTTTTGGTATTTTAAAAGCGGAATCGCCTATTAGATAATATAAAAGAACACTTCGTAATTTGGGTAGTAATAAAAAAAATAATAGTTTGTGGATTATGCACGTTCATTTATATATTGAAACAAATTTTTAAATCCATCAACATGAAAATAAGTCTTTCACACGATACTTATACAATAACAATTACCTGTACCTAACATAAACGAAAGTACTAGCATACAAATTTACTAATAATGGACAGTATTTCACTTTTCATATGAAGTTCTCTCTCGTAGCTGCGGTGAACGTTCATCGATTTATAATACATATTGTGTAATACTGAATTATTCTATTGCTCATATTTAATCTTTCTGAATGGTATATGAATTCACTCGATACATCATATACTAAATCTGTTTAATATTCTCATGCGTTAAAATAATATAATACCGCAAATTTCGTATTCATGTCCGTATGTCCTATTAATACAAATAAATGATAGTGAATTCTGATCAATATTATAAACTATATATTTTGTAATAACTCGATTAGTTTTACCTTAATTACTAAATTTAATTTTCAATAAATTTCGTAAACAAAGCTAACTGTAGTTAATTATTTTATAACTCTCTTTTTTCTGTTTAGCCTCCGGAACTACTGTAAGGTATTACTTTATAACTCAAACTTATAAAATAAAATTGCTTTTACATGATTAATTTTTATTTTATTGATATAGAGTTAAAAATATAAGTTAACGTTTAAGAAAAACTAAAGTTTTGTAAAAAATATAAAATCTCAAAAACTTAATTTAAATAACTTCAAATCTCTCTCCTTTTCTGTTTAGCTCCCGAAACCACTGTAAGGTATTACTTCAGAGGATGAAGTGAGGTTGATACGTATGAATATCATCAGTCATTTGACATCACCCGTAATCTTTTCAACCTGCCTCGAGAAAATATTTAGAAAGCTGGAATTTGAAGAAGAGGGTACACGAATAAATGGCGCATATCTAAACCATCTGGGAATCGCAGTTGATAACTACTATATCTTCTCACAAGAATTAGAAGAACTATAAAACACATATAGGAATAGTGATTGGCGAACCCTATGGTCTAAGATTGAATTTTAAAAATAACCATGTCATGTACCATAATGAACCAATAACAATTTTCCGGGGGAAAGAAAGATTTTCGTCTCCTGGAGAAGAATTTGATTACATATAACCTTAACCAACTGAGGATGATACGATCAAAGAGGTTGAACGACGAGTTAAGCTTGGTTGGCAGGCATTCGACAACATCATTTTCAAGAACGAATTCCCCTTTTGCCTTAAAAATATCAATGCAACCTGCCAGTTCTTATCTATGGAGGCGAAACTTGGCCGATGGATGTCTTTTCATTAAATAGTTAATTTGAAAATCCCCATTATAAATTCTGTTCGATAAAAATTCCGAAATATTTAATATATGGAATTAATCAATTTCAATGAGCCTTTATGTTAGTTCCGATCGCTTATCCTCCTACAACCGTTCATAAACGAATATTTTTTTCTATTTTAATTAAATTTAAATTTATTGAAAACAATTTACTCCTTTTCAATTTGTTCGTCCACTTACGCTGAATCAAGTTCAGATTCCAACTTTTTATTTGAAAATTTAAAAAAATTAAGATTGCAGTATCTGAAAATCTCATAAATGTTTAACTTGGCGTTAAGATTACACAGTTCATTAACAATAAAAAAAAAAAAAAAAAGAATGGTATATCATTTCGTTCTTTTTTTCTGTAGCCTCTGAAACTACCAGAAGGTATTACCTCAGAGGATGAATGAGGATTATGAGTATGAATGTGAATGAAGTGTAGTCTTGTACAATCTCAGGTCAAACACTCCCAAGAAGTTTGGTTAATTGAAACCCAACCACCAAAGAACACCGGTATTCACGATCTGTATTCAAATCCGTATAAAAGTAACTACATTTACAAAAGTAAAGTATCAATTTTTAGCAACGGATATTACGTAGGAAAATGGAGTTAATACTTTAACTAAGGTATGAAATGTTACGTCGGAAATGTTTAAGGATATCAGTTGATTAAAACAATACAAGAAGATTAGAACAGTACAAGAAAGAATTAGTAGAAGATTTAAAAGATAAACCAGAAATTATTCATAATCTAAAACGAGATATAAGCCATTAAGAACATCAAGATTTAGAACAAAATAGAAACGGACATGGTGTACTGGACCTAATTTCCTAAGAAGATACTTGTGATGATTCCGGTCGCCACACACTCTTTTTTTCCGGAACTACCGTAAGGTATTACTTTAGAGGATGAATAAGGATTTTATGTATGAATGTGAGTGAAGGGCAATCTTGTATAATCTCAGGTCAACCACTCGACCTTAACTGAAATCCAACAACCAAATAACACCGGTATCCATGATCCAGTATTCAAATCTATATAAAAGTAACTACCATTACTATGATTTGAACCTTAGAACTCTCGACTTCGAAATCAGCTGATTTGCGATGTCCCGTTATCCACTAGACCAGCCCGGTGGGCTATATCATTTTAGGAGGAATTTACGTCACTATATTAATATTTATTCTAAAAACTGCTCCAGATTATTTAACAAATTTTCTACCCAGGTGACTACTGTTCCATCACTTCATTCATCCATAACTGATCAATGAGAATGCCATGTAAAACAGTGTCGAAGATCTTACGTAAATCAAGAATTTACTAATCATGACTTTTCATCTTAACAAAAACTTCTTAATATGTTTTCAAAAATGTTAGTGACGTTTTAAATAAGAGATACTGGCCTACAATTTACAAGTTTCGACTTAACTCCGGCATTATATATAGCAGTTAAATTTTCTCTTGAAATTCTTAGAGAAGATAGAATACTTAAATTATTTGTATTAGATATTCGATGAGCAAATGATTATTTAATGATATTTTTGAAAATCGTTGCAATTTCTGGATTTGTATAAAAAAAAAGTCCGTTTCATATTTAATCATCTCAATCCCGCTTATGCGAAAAAAACGGGTGTACAGTTCATCTTGGTTGTACAGTTTCACTGTAATTAAATATTTTCAAAGATGGCTGGCTTGAAAAGCCTCTGCAGAGGATTTAACTGGGAAATGTAATTACATTTATAACAATTTTTTCCGTTCGCCAGTTCTAAAAGCGATTTTAATTTATTGTGATAATACCATCTACCTTCACGAATGCTTAAGAAATAGGACAACTCTATATTAATAATTTTTATTAATCAACATTGTATAACATGGAATCATAAAGTGATTCAAATTTCTAAGGTTTTTCCATATTTCAGTTTGGACTATTAACATCAAACTGCATTTTTAGTACAAATAATGTAACTGGAAAGTCATTAAAAAATTTTTTTTTGTTTAACCTCTGGAATCACCATTAGGTATACCTTCAGAGGATGAGATGAATGAATTGTAGCGTATGTGAAAAACGCCATACCTGACGGGATTCGAACCTGGGACCTCCGGATGAAAGGCCAAAACGCTACCACTCGCACTACAGAGGCCGGCTTTAAAATTTTGTGAAATTCTTAAAATATTAATATAAAAAATACTCAAATCTCTGTTTATTTTAACTTTTTTAAACTATTTTTTTTAATTGTGCACAAACTTGTTTTTATATAATTTGAAAGCAAATTTACCTGTTCATCTATAATCAATCAAGACAAAAACAACAAATATTTAGTGTCAAGTAAGAAACTAAATAATTAGCTATAAAATTTTAAAAAAAATATAACATTTAAGCAAAATAATAAAACTGAAGGAGGTATTAATTAATAATAATGTGATAACTCCAGTAAATTTTCCCTTAAGTAGTTTAGTAATTATTTCTAAGTTCCCTTAGAAACTTAGTAGTTTCGGTACAAATTTATAATTAATCGTCAATCACGGAATTAACAGACTACAAAATTTTCATTAATTATTTTGTGTCATATAGTAAACATTTTAAAATATTCCATAATTAGTAATAAAATTTACCTACACATGTATATAGTATTAATATTTAAAATTATGAGTTTTATTAGTAGAAAAAAATTAAGGACGTTTTAATTAGAAATGTATGAGAGATTTACAGTTTATAACTGTAAATTAACTGTAATAAATTTATTAATAACTGTAATAAACAATTTAAACCAAAAAAAGAAAAGAGTACAGTATAACGAACAATGAACAATAATTAAAATTAATTGGTTTCATATTTTCTAAGCCTGTTCATTAAAATCATTTCATGATCCTTTCTAACTAAAATTAAAAAGCAAAACTCTCCAACCGCTGTTCATTGACGTACGATAAAACAAGTTACAAAAGTACTGGAAAGTACACTTCAAGTAATTTTTTTTGG
>JAAAKQ030046439.1:0-10611 GCA_010016005.3 Zanna intricata
AAAAAAAAAAATTATATTGTACCAACTCAATAAAACTGGGTTATAATAATGAATCTTTTTATTCTTTTACAAGTAGTAAATCTAATACAATAACTCTTATTCCTTAGAACATACGTATGAATGTAAAAAAACAACTTATTATTTCCTTTATATTTTAAAATATCATGTGAATTTTGAAAGTATTTATCATGAAATAAAACAATATTTTCAATCTAAAACACAGTAATTAAAGTATCTATTTAAATGGGACAAATCACTTTACATTTTATTGTACATATATTCAAGTACTTACTTTACAATACTGTGGGAGTACTTTCCATATAAAGAATGAGTCTTTAATAAGAAACAATATTTAACAACAGCAATATTTAGGTCAATTCTATGGTAATTACAGTTTTGAGTTTTTTTTATATATTATTACAGTAATACTAACAAAATAATGTGGTGGGGGGACACTTTCTGAATATCAGAAAAATGCTTTCTTTCTTTCTTTTAAATTTAGTAAAATTATAATAACTTACAGAAAAATCTAGTAATGAAACATTATTTAGAAAAAGTCACAAAACATCAGAGATTTTTTTAAATTATTCAAATGCTCTTGGTTTTGCCGTAGGGTTTCCTATTTCACTATAAACATAAACAGAAAACACTATGATCTCTGAATGAATTACTTCGTAAGAGAATAGTAACCCCTTTTTATCTTTTTGTAACCAGATACCTAATTTTTTTTTACCGATGATAGATTCATGAAATTAAGCTGCATCTGAAATTATATATATCATTTTATACTTCACATTCTTTAATATTTTTAAAAACTGTTTTTACATTCAATTTCTCCCTTTTTACCCTCGTTATAAACTCCACATAATTATTTAATATTGAAAGATATTTTTCAACCATTCTAAACTAACAGAACTTAATAATGATAATATGGGTTACCTATCAAAAATTTTGACCTTCACCTATGTAAAAGGATAAGAAAACAGACACAATTTTTTCATGTAAATTGAAACCAACTGTATACTTTCTTTCGAGGAATCATGGTTCACTTCTCTATAATTACTCTATGATTGACAATCGAGTTTTAAAAATAAAATTAATAATGTTTACTTTCCTGTCGAATGCAGCTAGTTAGAATAGCTATATTAAAGGGGAAAGTAGCGATAATCATGTCAAGAATGGTGTATTTTAGTTTTTTTTTTTTTTTACAAATATTTACGTTTTAGGATTCAACCAGTTCATCTAAACCAAAGAAACATATAACGTGTATGTTGTGTCGCATTGCTTTTGGCCGTATATTTCTAGATTGATCAAATCGAATTTCTTCAAATTTAGCTTAGTTATTTTTATGTATGAAGCATTGTTCATACTAATTTCTTTCAGAATTCGTTAAGAAGGTATTTTTTTACCTTCTTAACGAATTACTATAATTTTATATGGCAAAAAAAAATAATTTCGATTTTCTTCAGAGTCATTTTAAAGCAAATTTGTAACCTGCAATGCATATGTAAATAATTTATTAATAATCCAAAAAACAAAAAATCAATTCCACCTCTTAAAAGTGAAATATATATTTTTTTGTTCTTTTGCTTTATCTCTCTTTGGTTTTAATATTTTTCAGAAAAACTTTTGGAAGTTCATTTATAGAGCTACATACATTTTTTCAAACCTTAATTACAATCGGTTACATTCACGTAAACCTTTAGTAAATTGAACGTCATCCCAAATCACATGATATGAAGTCCTCAAAAATTACACATTAGTATAATAAAAACCTTTATCCCAAGCACATGAAATTAGCAATTATAAATGTCGCTTAAAACCACTAGAACGACAGAAAGCAAAAAATATATAATAAGTAGAAGTAAAAAAATAAAGAAAAAGAAAGTACAGTATATGTAAGAATTTGAAATTAAAAGTCTAGTAGATAAGGCACAATACTTACATCGGAGTTAACTTTAGACATATTAAGACACTATAGGGACACTTAAACCTAAAACATGTCGTCAATTCAACCATCTAATGTCATGCTTCAAATCTGGCCACAACCTCCGCAGGAATAACCTTTTGAACATCTTCAATAGAATAAGTAACAGGCTTATTGGCTTGAATGAAACCACATTGGAGCATTTTGTCTGTGAGCTATTATAGACCCCGGACCTAAATGCAGAAACGTGTAGCTTTCCCGGCTGCGCCGGTCAAGTCATAAGGTCTTTGCCAGATTCAAAAAATTAATACATTACAAGATTTAAATTGAATTATTGTATAACAATTTAATTTTTCCAACTCTCATAATGGATTCAACCTTTTCAGTTGTAATTAAGATTAATTATTTCCTTTTGGATGGTATCACAATTGTATATTAACGCAACTGACATTACACAAATATTGTATGTTGATTGCTAGTAAAAAATAACATTATGAGCATGTTTATACGTATATATTCAAATACATATATAGAAAAAAGGTTCCAAAATAATATTTAGAAAGATCTTTGGATTAATTAGATGTAAGAAAAAATTCAAAGTCTGATTGGTTGTTTTGGAGTTTTGGAACTTATTTCACTGATGCAGACAGGCATGCATAACAAATATTCACATTTATATTCGAACATAAAAACAAGTAAATAGTGTGTTATGAAATTTAATAATTTATTATTACAATACAATGTATTATATAATGAAAAGAATTCTTACACACTACAGTAATAATACTAATCCAAAATAATTTAACTGATGTGTAATTTTAAATTCACCACACTATAAAATTGTGGTTAGACTTCTAATTTGTTACTAAAATTAACTTGTGTATCTAAGACTGACATTACGTCACTGAGAACTTTATTATTTCAATTATTTACTACAACACAACGTTCTATAAACTGTGAGATAAAAAATAAAATAATTATAATTATTACTGTTGTGCTGTAAGTTTCTTTTTACACATTACTGTAAATACGCGAACAGAAATGAAGATTAATTTGTAGCAAATAATTGATCACAATAGACAGACAATAATATATCTAATATATATACAATCAGCATAACGCAACACGACGAAACTTAACAGAAGAAAGCTGATTTCAAACACAATATCGATACACAGCGTAATTCACGTCCATTGTTTGACGAGTCGCGTTACTTTCGTTTCGTACGTGTAGCGAAATTATCTAGGACAATCATTGATATTTTATTGAATGATTTCTGTTAAAACTTTCAATTTCATTAAACGCGCGTGTGCGCGCGTGAGTATGCGCATATAAAACTAGCCAATCAGACTGTACAAGACACTTCATTTTTATTCATACATACTCTTTATCATCCTCATTCATCGTCTGAAGTAATACTTTACGGTGGTTCCAGAGACTAAACAGAAAAAAAAGAGCAAAATCATGAGGTGTCCGGATAATTCCTTTGGAAAATCCGGAAAATGTTTCCTATATATTTTTTTTTTTTTTTTTTTTAATTTTAAGATTTATAAATTGTTTTTATAATGAAAATTCAAAAAAAATTATTCAAGATCAAAAAATTTAATTATATATTATATTAATACCTTCAAGGATAAGTTGATGTACTACTGGACTGGAGTAATAACCAAAAAGACACTGAGCATGTGGTCGAAATTCACTGGAAGATTTTCACTGGTTTGACGCAAACAGCTGATGCATCACTGCTGAATCATGCAAAATTTATACCCTGTAATGTTGTTAGCAAATTAAGAATTAATTTTATTAATAATAATATAAAACGTTATTTATGTCATAAACAAAAAATTCCATTGTATATTTTACATTTTTTTATTTGTCAGTAATAATATTCAATGAATCAAATAGTTCCAGCTTTTGTATTCTTGTTTTATTTTTTTTTAAATGATATAAGAGATAAAGTGAAAAAAAATATGAAGAAACAAGGCCATACAAACTTAGTAGTTTAACTTGATCTTACTAATAAAAAAGTTACTTTCGTTTTATGGCCTTCAACAATTTCTTTATTATGACACGTGGTTTTAAATATTCCTTCTTTTAGTTTTCTCTTAACGGTATTTCAAATTTGACCTAACCAATTTCCGGATCTTTTCGTGATTCAATTCTATTCAGTTTTTACCATAATGCAATTCAGTTTATCGTTTTTATAATTACTGATTAATGATAGTTAAAATTAAAAAAGTATTTTTTTATATTAAATATTTAGGCGTTGCCTACAAAACATAAGTTTGAACGCTAGCCACAAGTAAGAGATCAGTAAGTAGCAACAGGTCAGAAACTAGAAGCAACATGTATGAGATATTGATTAATGTTTCAATGATTAATGATTTGAGGGGAAAAGATACTTGAGAAAATACATTCCAATTATTGATTAAAGAAAATATATTTCCGGATATAATCCATTTATCTGTTAGCGTAATCATTGATTTAGTGAATTTATTAGCAATAAAATATTAGATAACATTTATTTTTATAACAATTTTTTTTTAATAAAAAGAATATAAATTTTGTTTGTATTTGTGTATGTGATCTATGTATTTATATCGTCATAAATTATTGTATTTTTAAAATTTGTACTATAACGAAAAAGTATTAAATTCAATTCGCTTCAAAGAATTTCAATTCCTTATCCAGTTCATTTAAATGGATATTTCACATAAGTAATGTTGAAGCTAAAGATTGTCGGACGTTTTATGTGTAACATCACCTCCTTTTGTGTCAATAATCGTTGAATTACACACCGATTACTCTACATTTTTCATCCCCTACCTCATAATTATTAAGAGATGTAAAGTTAACTCTGCTACATTTTTGTTGTTAACATTACAGATCGATTATGTTTAGTCCTAAAATATTATTAAAATTAATTTATCATTCTTTCTCACTCTCTCTCTCTCTCTCACTCTCTCTTTATCTATCTAATTATCAATCTATCTATCTCTCTCTCTTTCCTTCACTTTTTATTAAAGGCCCATACGAAAGGCCTATAAAATAAATAATTGTCCATAAAAAAATTGCAAGAAATGCAAAATAAAATCCAACAGAAAAGGGGTACAATGAAATTATGTAAAGAGAATTCTACTGAGAATGAGTTAAGGTCTAGAATGGGATAATATCAGGGGTGCACTGGTGTCGGAGCGCCGTTCCAGTACTTCTTTTTAGGAGAAATAACCAATTTTTCTTTCACATAAAATTTGTTTTAACTTAAAGTCTGGCCTTGTTTCATTTTAACATTAAAAATATAACCTGAATTATAAAAATCAAACTGCATATTATAATAAAAATAAAATGCATATAATTATAAAAATCAAATGGTCCTTGCTTCTGGATGTCCATGTCGGCAGACGGCAACAGATATAGAAAATTTACGTTTTTGTAAAAAAAAATCTTCAGTTTAAAATATCATTATAAAACAAAGAGAAAACTGTTAAAATGAACCAACTAGAGAACTTCTTCTCACTGGTATCGTAGATACTGGTATTCTTTGGTGGTTGGGTTTCAATTAACCACACTTCTCAGGTGCGGTCGACCTGAGATTGTACAAGACTACACTTCATTCACATTCATCCTCTGAAGTAATACCTTACGGTAATTCTGGAGGCTAAACAGATAAAGAGAGAGAGAACTCCTTCTACAAAATAAAGAACAAAATTATCAACTTTAGTCCATTACGAAAACTTGAACATGGATAAAAACAAACATAAATTGAGAACTAAGACTAAAATATTTCTATCAGGTTTCATGAAAGATTTTGGGATGGTGTAGAAAATTATTATTTCAATATTATAGAGGGTATGATATTCAAGAAAAATTTGAGAGAAGGCTCTGAAACTAATAATATAATGGTTACCTTTGATCTAATTTGGTATAAATTAATACATTCATAAAAATAACATTAGGCTTAGTGTGTATGTATGTATTATAATAAAAATCATTTATCAATTTTATTAAATAATAATTTAAGCTATGGCCTTTACCATTTTAATACTAATTTCTTTATTAACAATAAAGTAACAATTTGCAAGGTGATAGCAATTATTTTCAGTATTAAAATACGTTTATGTTACAAGTGGCATTATCATTAAATTGGATTTCTATAAATTTTTTTGCTAATAAAAAGGAGCTTAGATTGATGATAGCAGTAGATTTTTTTTTAGGAATATTCTATTAATATTTAAAAGTAAATTAGCCTTTTAAAGTTAATTAGTCTTCTAAAACAGAACCAAGAATTTTATGAAAGTACACTATCATTATTTTCATGACTCATATTCCTCTTCAACAATGTTGTTTTGTTGAAGCTAATTCATATAAAATAATTTTTTGCTGGTCATCATCATCAGATTACAAGTAAATTGATACAGAATGAAGTGCATAGTTACAAATATATAATTTAAAAAAATTAAATTTCTCAAATTTATGCTTACTTATCTTTTGATTTTAGGTGTTGGTGTTAGCGGGAGTTACAATATTAGCCTCTGCATTGGCTGCAGAAGATGAGCCAATCAGTAAGAGGGCCCAAAGTAGAAGAATAGCTGCTGGATCAGTACCATTTCAAGGTCATTATCAAGAAAGAAGGTCAGGAAATGCTCCTCGAGATAGAAATCCAGTACGGCGACCCCGTCCATCCTTACCGGCACCACCATATGCAGTACAAATGGAGCCCCTTGTACAGTACTCTCAAAGAGACCCGTTGTACCACCAAAAAAATTCAAGTAGCAACATCACAAATTCAGTAGAAGATGAAAAAAGTCAAACTTCCAGAATAGATCATCAATCAGAACCGAGTAACAGTATTGCAGACTCTGTCAGTCCATATGACAGTCAACCTCAGAGTAGATATGATAATCCATATCCCGCACATCCACACTATTATAAAGAACCTGAACCTATTATCGAGATTATAATTAAAGAATCAAATGAATCACTTCCTGCTCCACCAACCCCACCACCTGTTAAGCATACACCTCCTAAAAAAGAACCTGTTCAAGTGTTTTATATTAAATATAAGAAAAATCCCAATGCTTATGGGAAAAATGGGGAAGATGATATCATATATGAACCACCAGTACCTGCTCTTACACCACCTCCTAGTGAACTAGATAATGAGCCGGCCGGTGGATCTGTCACTGAATCTCCTGTTACACAACCACCACCACCACCACCACCAAGCACTACGCTTCGCACTATCATTCATCCAGACTCTGAAGTTTATCATGGTTCTGGTCTAAGAGTAACATTTGGTGAACCAGAACAACATCAATATACTGATCATGCATTGGAGGAACAAAGTGCACCTGAACCATCCATTTCCCTTCCGACCTCCCAAGTAATTGCTCAAAACAGAGATTCCTCAACAAATCTTTTCAAGAGACAACAACAATACCCACCACTTCAACCAGGAACATATCAAACGCCTCCTCCACCCCCTCAATCCCCTCAGTTTCAACAACAGCAACAAAATCTTAACAAAAGTCAATTTCCAAGACAACCACCCATTCAGCCACCAGCTTTTCGACCTCAACATACAAATTCATTCTTTCCTCCCCAACGTTCACCAACTGTACAGCAACCCACTACTCATCAACCCCAAACCCAACACCAATTTAATCAACGTCATCCATTTCAACAATCTGCTCAACAGATTCAATTACAGCATCAGCAACAGAAGTCTCAAAACCAATTCCTTAATCCACAAATACCCACTCAATTGCCACACCAGAGGACAACATTCAGGTCACATTTAATTGGAGGAAATCCATCGCAGTCTCCACAGCAACAACAATACCAACCACAACAGCCGCAGCTGCAACCACAGTCACAATCACAGCAACCTTCACAAAGACCTTTCTTCAGACAGAATGATGTTGGATCAAAACAACAGTATCATCAGCAACAAAATAATAATTACCAACCAATCGCACAAGGGTCTCGTCAACAACCACAGTTTTCTCAGCAGCACTTGGTAAATCCATCCAATAATAATGCACCACATTCTCAGTTCAGATCCCAACCTATTCATGTTCAAGCACCCACTACAGGATCTTTTAGACACCAGTTACCAACTCAATCAACAGGGCAAGAACAAAAATTACAGCAGAACCAATTTTCTCAGCTGCAAGGTCAGCGTCAAGGGTTTACACAATCACAATTTCCCAGTCAGTCTTTTCAAAGAGGCAGTAATGAAGATCCATATAAAGCACAACTTAAACAGCAACATCTACAACAACAACAACAACATCAACAGCATCAGCAGCAGCAACAACAACAAGGACATATCCAATTACAACAGCAGCAACAACTGCAACAACAACAACAATCAAAACACCAACAAACTCACTTGCCTCAGATAAGTTCAAGCATTCAGCCATCAAATGTGGTACAACATCCAACAAGTATTAATTTTCCAGGGCCTATTCAACCAAAACCCAAAAGTCCTTTACAAATAGCTTTTGAACAACAACAACAACAACAGCAAAGATTACAACATCAGCAGAATCAGCAACAGCATCAACAAACATTACGAGAAAATATTTCTCCAAGTCCCCCACAGATATCCCAGCAGCTGCCAACAAATCGACCACTGCAGTCTTTTGATCCACAACATCAATCATTGCAACAACAACAACAACAACAACAGTTACAATACAGCCAACATCAAAATCAACAAAAACATCAATTAAATCATCAGCAGCCTCAGATTCTGCCATCACAAGAACAACATACTCATCATAGACATAATAATAATAATAATAATAATAATGAGGAAGTAATTAAAGCAATACCTCAGCTAGAACAACATCAAATTCAATCAGCCTATCAGCAACCACAAGTATTTTTAAACCAACCGCAACTGCAATTTTCAAATGATCAAACTAACTATCATCAACAGAAATCAAATAAACCACATTTAGTACAATCACAAAGTAATAAGTTCCCTAAGGAACCTGTATACTCTACTCAACAGCCACCTATTTCTTCAACAATAAGAAATACAACTCCAAACCCACCGAGGATTTATTCACCAATCTATTCTTCTACTGAACTACCAAAAACTACAACTAGACATTCAAATGTCTATTCTCTCTTACCATCTTCAACTACACCCCAAACTCCTATAGAACAGGAACCTGAGGATTTGGAAGCTAGAAAACAGCAAGAAAAAGAACTTAAAGAAAAAGAAAAGAAGAAATATGAACAAAATTTAGCTGCTCTTCCACAAGAAGTGCCTGATGATATTAGAGAACAACTTCTTTCATCTGGTATCTTAGGTAATGCTGATATACAAATACTTGACTATGACAAGGTTGGAGATATTCCTATAGAGAATCTTCCTCCAGAAGCTTTGGAAAACTTGTACGGTGCTGGAAGTGCACCTGTTCCAGCTGTGGCTTCACCTGAGAGTGATGGTAAAACTCCAGTAGAAATGAAGGTTGTTCGCTATGATCCATCTACTCAAGAAGGACAAGCAGTTGCTGATTCATATGTTAAAGAAGATGCCACACAGTTAGATCCAGTTGTACTTAATGATTCTAGATATAATCGATATCTTCCTTTGAAAGTTAGTGGTACAAATTTCCCTCTGCCTGACTCTTCACAACTTCAAGATCGTGTGATAAATAGTGTTGTTGTACTTGCACCAGTTGACTATGATTTTGTTCACACTCCTGAGCCAGATCCAGATGGAGAAAGAGAGGGAAGATCGACTCCAGTGCAAGTTCAAGGTGTACGTTTTATTGCTGGAGATATCCTAAAAGATCTAGTCAAAGATCCATCTCCAGAGAATTATCGAACTTGGCTAGAGAAAGAAAAGGCAACACCAACAGACAAACAATCTGTTGTTCTTCTTGTTACCAGGTAACATATAACTTAATAAAAACTTAATAATTTATAATTTGTTATAAAAAATGGCCTTGAATGATTTTAATTTACTTAAATTTATCAATTAATAAACAGTTAAGTTATGATATCAGATATTGAGAGGCTTTTTCAATCTCAGCCCATACTTGAGTAATTATATCAAGAATTTATTATATTTATTAAATATTAAAAACTCTCAATCATAATACTTTCAATTACTTTAGCATCAATCTTCACTTACTGTAAAAGAACCAAGTCATCACCTCAGTTAGATTTTAATCTAAAATTGTGACTAGTCATTAGACCTTGAAACTCTAAATGGATGTCATATAACCAAAGTGTAATGAGATGTATTTTTTTATTCACTAGGTCACCTCAAATTTTATTTTCATATTTCTCAAATTATGGTGTCATTATCTACGTAATGACACCACATTGTCTTGTTGTATAAAGCCAATATTAACAAAATTTTTACAAATGCATCTTTTTTTGTCTTCAATCGTTTGACTGATTTGGTGCATTTCTCCAAGATTTCCTATTTAGTGCCAGTTGTTTCATTTCAGTATACCCCCTACATCCTACATCCTTAAAATTTGTTTTATACATTCCAAACTTTGCCTGCCTACACAATTTTTCCCATCTACCTGTCCCTTGAATATCAAAGCAACTATTCCAGGCTGCCTTAAGATATGGCCTATATATCTCTTCTTTTAGCTGTAGCTTTTAGCTGCAATGTTTCTTTCTTCATCAATTTGCCATAGCACCTCTTC